>NW_019014680.1:2233857-2244333 GCF_000150535.2 Carica papaya | reverse complement strand
ATTAATAAAATCATTTAGTACTTATTCCTTGATGGTAAGTTTTCTTAATTTTTTTAGTACCTTAATCTTGCTATTTTCTCTAACTAGGCAAGCCCAGGAAGGAAATTTGTATCTAAGAGATTCCGGTAGTTCGAGATTTTTCAGATGTGTTTCCGGACGAACTACTCGGACTACCAGTGGACAGAAAAGTCGAGTTCACTATAGACTTATAGCCAGGCACCCAGCCCATTTCGGTTGCTCCTTACCGCATGAGCCGCATTGAGATGGAAGAACTGAGAAAACAGATCACTGAATTACAAGACAGTGGTTTTATTAGACACAGTGTGTCCCCTTGGGGTGCCGAAGTCACTTTTGCAAGGAAGGGAGATGGAACATTGAGACTATATATTGACTACAGAGGATTGAACAAGGTTACAATCAAGAACAAATATCCCCTTCCCAGGATTGATGACCTTTTCGATCAGCTGCAGGGTGCGCAGGTCTTCTTCAAAATAGACTTGCGATCAGGTTACCATCAGGTGAAGATAAGAACAGAAGACATCCCCAAGATGGCCTTTCGAACCAGGTACGGACACTATGAGTTCCTAGTCATACCATTTGAGCTAACCAACGCCCCAGCAATCTTTATGGATCTGATGAACAGGGTCTTCAGAGAGTTTTTGGATCAATTTGTTATCGTGTTCATCGATGACATCTTAGTCTACTCAAAAAGCAGAGAAGAACATGTTCACTATCTTGCCCAAGTTTTGCAGGTCCTCAGAAACAAGAAGTTATATGCAAAGTTGAGTAAGTGTGGATTCTGGCTTGAGCAGACCGCCTTCCTAGTACACATTATATCGAAGGAAGGAGTATCAGTGAATCTCGAAAAGGTTGAAGCGGTACTTGGCTGGGAAAAGTTGACATCAGTTAAGGAAATCTGGAGTTTCCTGGGGATGGTAGGTTATTACTACAGGTTTGTTGAAGGATTCTCTAGCCTAGTAGCTCCTCTAACCCGACTCACGAAGAAGAATGCCAAATTTGATTGGAATGAGGACTACGAAAGAAGTTTTTCAGAATTAAAGAAGCAGCTGACTACTGCACCCGTACTGGCTTTACCGAGTAGATCGGGGGGATATACAGTTTATAGTGATGTCTCCTCTCTAAGCTTGGGTTGTGTCCTAATGCAGCATAGAAATGTCATAGCATATAGGTTCAGGCAGTTAAAGAATCATAAGAAGAATTATCCTACCCATGACTTGGAGCTTGCCGCAATCATACATGCCTTGAAGACCTGGCGCCACTACTTATACGGAGAGACCTTTCAGATCTATACCGATCATAAGAGTTTGAAACACATATTCACTCAGAAGGATCTCAACATGCGTCAGAGAAGGTGGATGAAACTCCTTAAAAACTATGATTGTGATATCTTATACTATCCAGGTAAGGGCAACGTGGTAGCAGATGCTCTCAGCAGGAAAAGTACAAGTATCTTAGCCCATTTGATGGTTTCAGAATGCAGGCAAATTGGGGCCACACAACAGGTTCGACTTTAGGACCTGAAGAGAGTCACATGTTTGAGCCGCTTGACGGTCCAACCCGAGTTGATCCAGAGAATAAGAGAAGCCCAGTCAGTCGACCCCGCCCTAGTAGCCCGCAAGATTGATACAGAATAGGAAGCGAGCTCAAAATTTCGAGTATCTGCCGATGGGTTACTCCGGTTCCAAGATAGAGTCTGTGTTCCAAATGACAGTAAGTTAAAGAGAGACATCATGACAGAGTCCCACAGCTTGAAATTTGTCATGCATCCCGAAAATACCAAAATGTACCAAAGCATGCGACCCCGGTTTTGGTAGAATGGGATTAAGAGAGACATAGCCGACTTTGTATCCAAATGCTTGGTATGTCAGTAGGTCAAGGCAGAGCATCAGCGTGGGTGGACTACTTCAGCCTTTACCGATCCCAGAGTGGAAGTGGGAATACATCACCATGGACTTCGTATCGGGACTACCCAAGGCACGTTCAGGACATAACGCCATCTGGATAATTGTTGACCGACTTACCAAGTCTTCTCACTTCTTGATCATCAAGAGGACCGACCCCTTGGACAAGTTGTCAAGAATGTATATCCGAAAAATAGTTAGATTGCACGGAGTTCTAGTAACAGTGGTATCCGATAGGGACCCCAGGTTCACTTCTCGGCTTTGGAGTAGCTTTCAGCAAGCCATGGGAACAAAGCTGTCACTCAGTACTGCCTTCCATCCTCAGACTGATAGACAATCAGAAATTACAATTCGTACACTTGAGGATATGTTCCGAGCATGTGTCCTTGACTCCGGGGGCCATTGGGATGACCATCTACCCCTGATAGAGTTTACCTACAACAACAGCTACCAAGCAAGCATCGGCATGGCTCTCCATATGAGACGTTATACGGGCGCCCGTGCAGATCACCAATTTGTTGGGAAGAAGTGGGTGATAGAAGATTGTTCAGCCCAGAGTTGGTAGAGGAGATCACGTCTAAAATAGTTAAAATCAAAAAGAACATTCAGACGGCGCAGAGCAGGCAAAAGAGTTATGCGGACACCCGAAGGACAGAGAAAGGCGACCGAGTGTTCCTTAAGGTCACTCCTTTCAAGGGAATTAGTAGGTTCGGCATGAGGAGAAAATTGAATTCCCGATTTATTGGACCTTTTGAAATCTTAGACAGGATTGATACTGCTGCCTACAGACTAACACTGTCTCCAGAGCTCTCCAAGGTCCACAATGTGTTCCACATATCCATGCTACGTAAGTACAACCCGGATCTCTCTCATGTCTTGGCTCATGAACCACTTCCACTCCAAGAGGACTTATCTTATGAAGAAGTACCAGTCGGTATCACGGACCGAAAGAGCAGGATACTCCGCAACCGGGAAATATCATTTGTAAAGGTCATGTGGCAGAACCACACACCAAGGGAGGCTACCTGGGAGCTAGAATCAAATTTTAGAGCCCAGTATCGCCATTTGTTCGACCAATAGTAAAAGGCAAATTTGGGGGACCAAATTTCTTTAAGGGGGTGAGAGTGTTAACACCCAATTTATTATTTTTATTTTGTTTTAATTTATTTTAATATATATTAGAATTTTTGTTTAATTTTTTTCAATATTTAATTTATAAGGTTTTAAATTTAATTTAATGAAAATAAAAATAATAATAATGATAAAACAGGGTAAAATTATTTTTAGAATTTAATTGAAATTGATTTTGAAAAAAATGGGTGAAATTTTGGATTATGGGGGTGTTTTTTTTTAAAAAAATTAGAAATCGGGGGTCAAAACGTAATTTAAGAAAGTTGTACCACGTCAGCAACCCCGGCCAACCAGAACACGCCACGTGCCAAAGAAGCTGATGCGGGACGGAGCCACATGGGCGATCCGCGTGCGCGCGATCAGACGGCCCAGATCTCACCCGTGCGGACGGCCCAGATTTAATCCCAATTTAATCGCGATTGGACAGCCCAAATTAAATCGTGATGGACGGCTGAGATTAAAAGGGGAAGGTTATAAATAACCTCACCCACACCCGACCCCAAACCCTAGCCGCCAGTACCCTCGCCGGAGAAGAAGAACCAATCGCCGGAGGAGCCGGCTGCCGCCACCCACCGCCGCACTGGAGGGTTTTTCGACCGCCAAGCGAGGTAAATTTTCTCTCTTTGGCTCGTTTTTCGATGTTGAATTCGCTCATGGCCAAATTGGAGCCAAACCACTGGCCAATCGACTGAAAAACACCGCCGAAGTCCAGCGGCACCGCTGCGGTTTCTCTCAGTTTTTACCTTCGATGAGGCCCTTTCTGGTTTCCGATCGATGCAATTTTTACACCACTGTGATCACCGTCCTTTTCTCTATAGGTTGACCGGAGCAAAATATCAAACCGCGACTCGTGCCGGAGAAGTCGCCGCACCCGAGAGCCCCACCGCAGGTAAGTCTCGATTTTTCGTATTTTTTTGCCCACCGAGGGCCCTAGAGTTGTTTTATCGCAGGAACCAATGCAAGTTTGCCCGAATTCGGCCGAAAACGGCCATACCGGACGGGGTATTTGGGACGGCTCATTTCATCCTCATACCGGACAGGGTATGGGGACGGCCCTGAAATTAAGTTATTAATGTTAATGGTTCACGTGTAATGGGGACCCGCTATGGATCCCCGTTGATACTAGTAGGCTGGTAAAAGATGAAATTTGTTGTCTAATTATTTAAGTGCAAAAGTATGACATGTACTAGGTTACAAAGTGTATATGATTTTATAATAGTTATCATACTATTGTTTTCACATGTTATTTTCACAAATCTCATCGAGGTAAGTGGACAGTAAAGGTTTTTATTATTAATAAATGAGTTTGTTATAAATTATGTTCTATTGGTCGTTTTTTATTTCTACCAACCTTTACTTCTGTGGCAGTGAGATAATGTGATGTCTTTACTGGGGTAGTGTAGCTCATTCCTTACTTAACCATTTCAGATAAGGAGAATGTGGTTCCCGAGCCCGTTCCGCAGGAAGACGGCGAGTTAGACGCCTAAAGACTTTATAGTTCTATTTATAGTTTTTATTTCGAATATTTTTTTTAATTAGCTTATTCTTTTATACGTTGAATGCGTTTATGGTTATTGTGTAAGGGATGTTAATCAAAATTTTTATTACGCTTCCGCATTTAAAATTTTTAATACATACATTTTCATTTAAATTTCCGAGACCGTCACATTTGTACAATAATCAATAAAATTAAACTACCAGCCCTAAATTATTACCAAAATTCCTTTTGGAACTTGTTTAATTAATGTCGTTTGTTGAACTTTCCAACCTAACATAAATATGTAACTAATTTGGATTGAATTTGTTTGAGATTTTAAATTCCAGAGTTAGTGTGAACTTGACAAAAAAACTACGAGCTAATCCATGGGAAATGAAATTAGTCAAACCTCCACCAATGAACCTGCCCAACCAGAAGACGAATCGAACACGAAAGCAAAAAATATTTATTACAATATAATGATCCACATGACTGCTTGTATATATGTTCATCAGTTTATGTACACACACACACATATATATATATACATATGTAACAACAATTAAAAGATTAATTGGGGCCCCTTAAATTGATTGAATTCATATTCGTATAATATATATATATTCTTTTTTAATTTGGAATTTTATAATTAACCTTTCAATTTCAATTTTGTCATCTTATCTGATTGGGAAATTTTGTTTTATTAATTTCTTATAATTTAAGTGATTGTGATATGTATTATTTTTTATTATATGTTATTGTTATTTATTCATAAAAAAAAAACTTAAATTAAATTTTCACATTTTTTTATTTGATTTTGTTCTTATTTAAAAAAAATTGAATATAATTTTAAAAATTAAATTTTGTAATAAATAATTAAAATAACCCAGTGGTTATAGACTTACGAGTCACAGACATTACTTGTTTTAGTCTCCGTGTCCACCACCGGTCAATAATTACTCCGCCTTGAAGACTTAATGGAGTAAGCCATACATTTTGTATATTAATTAATATTATAATATTTAACACCTATATATATATATATATAAGAAATGGCTAAAAAGTCAAAGGAATGCATTAATATTAATTATAATTATATATTATATTCAGATAAAAATTTAGACATTGCTATCGATTCGAATTATAAAATATAAAAAATAAAATTAATTTAACAATATATAACAAATTATTTTATTTAAATTTTTAACTAATTACAAAATTTACAATTACATGATTTTTAAATGAAAAAATAATTTTAATAATATACATGATAATTATGTATTTAAATTCTTTAAATATAACTAAAATTAATGAATTATCCAGTATATAATTAATTTTTAAAATTATTAATTCAAGTATGTAGTTAATCATAAATCATAAAGAGGGGTGAGGATAGTATAGTGTGAACCTGGTGACTTTATCACTTCCGTTATGCGATAATGTCAAGGCGGCGGGAAATTTCTGCTTTGAGGGAGACGGCCCCGGCTGGGCCTATTAAAATTGTTTGTGACAAGATACCAAATCACTATATTCTCGCACTCCTAATTATGTGCCGCAGTAAATTTGTTTTGTCACATCAATTAACTTATAATATCATGATTAGGTTAATTTCCTCTATTTTAGCAAAATGATTAGTTATACATAAATTACAGGAGTATATAATCATTAATGTCCAGCTATGGAATGATATAATTATCCTCCGTATATATCTATAAAACCGAATCTATATATTCTAAATTTATTTAGGGAAAAATGTAATTTTCATTTTCAAAAATTCTCTTAAAATATATAAAAACAATAATTTATAATTAAGAAAACAAAAAAAAAAAAAAAAAGGTTGGGATTTGCTAAATTTGGTGCAATAATTTAGGTGGAAATGCAGACAATCCAACGTTCGAATTTAGGGGAAAGTACATGTAAAATCACTAATCACCTATTTTTTATTCTAGTGGTAAGTTATCCGATGTACCTAACATCCATCCTAATGTATGAACCCTCGGCATCGTCATTAAATTCGGCCACCAAGTTCACCTAATCAGACACGTGTACGGCTATCATCAAATGACCCAACGTAAACTCCGAGCTAAGCGAAGCACGAACCCACGCATCAACGGTCAAGTAGGTGGCGAAATAAAAACTATGAAACCGCAAAGTAGTGGAAATAACAAAAAAGATTTTGGTTTTGTTTTTCTATCGGCCGCTATCTAACGTGGGCCCCCTCATTCCCCACTCTCGCCATGATCTGATCTTTCTGCATTTCTCAGCCTATAAAAACGTTAGTTTTACCTACTCTTGGAAGTAGCAGAAGCTTTCATTTTAAGGGGGGGAAAAAAAAAAACAAAGCAGAGCGACAACATAACTCCTTTGCTCTGTTATTTTCTTCTTCTTCTTTCTTCTTCATCTGCTCTGGTTGAAGTTCCTCAGGAACCAGATCATGGCTTCTTTCACATTCTTCATTATTCTTCTCTCTAATATTGCTTTTGCATTTGCAGGTAATTAAAACTGTATTCCATTTTGTTTATGCTCATTTCTGTATCGTATATTCTGTGTTTCTGATGAATCTTATTCTTCTTCTTCTTTTGGCAGATTCAGGTACAATAGGAGTAAACTATGGCCGAGTGGCGAACAACCTGCCAACACCAGAAAAAGTCGTGGAGCTCTTGAAATCTCAAGGAATCGACCGAGTCAAGCTCTACGATACTGACTCAACCGTTCTCAATGCACTAGCCAACTCTGACATAAACGTCGTCGTTGCGCTCCCCAACGAGGTTCTCTCCTCCACCGCCGCCGACCAAACCTTCGCCGATAACTGGGTACAAGCCAATATTGCCAAGTACTACCCAGCAACTCGAATCGAAGCTATTGCTGTCGGTAACGAGGTGTTCGTGGACCCGAAAAACACAACTAAGTACCTCGTCTCCGCCATGAAAAATGTACACAACTCTCTGGTCAAGTACAAGCTAGATTCATCAATCAAAATCTCATCTCCGATAGCGCTCAGCGCGCTCCAGAACTCATACCCGTCTTCCGCCGGATCCTTCAAACCCGAACTGATCGAACCCGTTATCAAACCAATGCTAGATTTTCTCCGCCAAACCGATTCGTACCTGATGGTGAACGCATACCCGTTCTTCGCATACGCAGCGAACGCGGACAAGATCTCCTTAGATTACGCTCTGTTCAAAGAAAACCCGGGAGTGGTGGACTCGGGTAACGGGTTGAAATACAACAGTCTCTTCGAGGCACAAATCGACGCCGTTTTCGCGGCCATGTCTGCTCTTAAATACGACAACGTAAAGATAGTGGTGACGGAGACCGGGTGGCCGTCGATTGGCGATGAGAACGAGGTGGGGTCCAGCGCCGAGAATGCGGCGTCGTATAATGGAAACTTGGTGCGAAGAGTTCTAACGGGAAGTGGGACCCCCTTAAGACCCCAGGCCCCACTCAACGTCTACCTCTTCGCTCTGTTCAACGAGAACCAGAAACCGGGCCCCACGTCCGAGAGAAACTACGGCCTCTTTTATCCGAACGAACAGAAAGTGTACGACGTGCCGTTTAAACAGGAGGATTTGAAGAACGTCGGGTCAACGCCCATCAACGGCAGCAAGGCCCAGGTTCCAGCGGCGCATGCGGGGCAGACTTGGTGTGTGGCGAATGTGCATGCTGGTGAAAAGAAGCTGCAGGCTGCGCTTGATTATGCTTGCAGCGAGGAGGCAGGCGCTGATTGCCGTCCGATTCAGCGTGGTGCCACGTGTTATAATCCTAACTCGATTGAGGCACACGCCTCGTACGCTTTCAACAGTTTTTATCAGAAAAAGGCTCGCGGCGCTGGCACGTGCGATTTTGGTGGTGCGGCTTACGTGGCCACACAACCCCCCAGTACGTACCCTAATCTATACATACATACATACATACATACACATGTATTTTTTGAATTGACAATTTCTTTTTTTTTTTTTTTCTTTTTTTTTGTATTTGTGATGCAGGATTTGGTAACTGTGAATTTCCTACAGGGTATTAAATGGTTCGTTCGTGGGGTCTCTGATCAGCAGCCAGCTTATTCTTTCATGATTAACTTTGGATTTTTTGGGTACATTTTTTAGTTTTATTTTTTCTACGTATTTAGTCACATATATAGTATTTATATATGGTAGGTACGGTATCATTGTTATCTAGTCGTTTTAATTAGTTTGCTTGTTTTATATTTTTAATATATATATACATGTATGTATATGATGTATTTAACTTTCACAATTAAGTTATTTTGTATGGTTCAATTTTATATAAGAGATAATGACCTTATCATTATTTTAAATAAAATATAAATCTAAGAGAGAAATAACAATTGTAATTTATCATTAATGTAATTTGCTTAATGGATTTGAATTAAAAGCCCAATTCGTTCAATTGGATTTTCCAATTTGAATTAAAAAGCCCAAGTCCCTTGCTTTTTATATATATTAGATATATTTAAGATAACAATATTTATACTTGCAATAAAATAGAATTAGCACGCCATAAAATGGTAATTTATTAAAAAAAATTCGTAGAATTTCTTAATTGAAGAATTTAATTAAAAGAAAATTAAAAAATTAGATATTTAATATCCTGAATTATATACAATTAATTATACTTGGTACTCAATTTGTTGGTGTTTTAGATGGAAGAGTGAGAGATTTAATTATTGTAATTGAAAAGTTTTAATCTCTTATGAATTAAAAATAATAACTTAAATTAGTAATTGAAAATTGTTTTTAAAATAGATTAAAAATAATAACTTTTTTATTTTTTAAAAATTCAACTAAATAAATGAGTAATTTAATTGGGGCCATTCTAATCGGACCAAACCCATAAACAAATTTCTTCTTTATCTTGTAATGTGATAAAAAAAAGGTACAATATCAGTCAGTACAAAGGGGTTACGTAGAAAAATCCACGTGTCTGTGTATGTATGTAATATATAATATTGATTGCGTAAACTAAAATTAATAAATTAGAATCTGGCAGCAGGATGCAACTAAGAAATAAAGAAAAAGCAACAAATGAAAGGTTGCCATTTTGCATTGAACAAAAGAAGTTGTCATTTAGGATACAATTCTTATAAATTTAAATTTTATAATGTATTATAAATTAATTTATAATATTTAATTAAATAATATTAATTTATTAATATATTAATTAAACAATAATAATTAAATTTTAATGAATATATTATATTTTTAAGTAACATTAATATTTTTTATTGTACCAATTTTCAAGATATATCTCACATAATATAATATCTAAAATTTCAAAACTTAAAAGAAAAGAATTTATATTTTTAATGCGGAAGCAAATAATAAAATTAGGGTTACATTCCTTACATAGTAAATTAGAATGCCCAATTCATTCTATAATGACTCGTAAAAATAAACAAATAAATAATTTAAAATAAATAAATAAATAAATATTTTAAGAGGTTAATCTTCACTAGCTCTTTAAATTGTTCAGGAGGTAAATTACTCACAATTTTTTTACTGATCAAGATTTAGATCTTACTCCTATTGATTTGAAATTGTTAATAGAAGAGTGAGTTATACTATCGCATTAAGAATATTACACTATTAACTGATACGGAAAACAAAAGTTTGTAAAAAATCACAAAATAACTAATAGAGTCCTTTAGGTAAATTCATTTAACATCAAAATGTTATTTCTATACTTACCACTACAAATTTTTCAAAATCAATGTAACAGCCCCGAAAATTTAAAATAAAATGTATATTAAAAATATCAAATGCGGAAGCGAAGTCAAAATTCGAATAACATCCCTTACACTAAAAACAAAAACGTGCTCACAAAATATAAAAGATCAAACTACCTAAATGAGAAACTTGAAAGTAAAAGCTACGAATATGACTATGGAGTCTTTAGCGTCCCCTTCGTCGTCCTCCTGCGGAACCGCTC
>NW_019014680.1:2213910-2224619 GCF_000150535.2 Carica papaya | reverse complement strand
CTAGTACGAACATTGAATAGTTATGATCATAATAAAACTTATTATCACTATGCCTGATTTTACTTAGGTTTATTAATAATTAAAAATCAAACATTAAACTTATGACTTGTTTAAGAGATAATCACCCAAAAAAGGAAAATTTAGTTTAAAGTAAAGAGTAAATAAATAAACTAAAAATACAAAAAAAAAAAAAAAAAAAAAGTCTAAAAAGAATACAAAGAAGAAAGTGGGTCAAAAGCAAATTTTGGTGCACGATTTGCGAGCAATTGAAGGAGGGAAAAACAATATTGCGTCTACCGTTATGTCAGCAAGTTTATTTTCAAAATTTATTGTCATTATTTTATATTTTTATTATTATCGTTCTAAAATTTGTTATATTATGCGAATACATACATCTTATTTTTAATAAACTACATACATATATTTTGTAAGACATTAATCAACCAAAGATTTGAAATGGGTTAAAGCTTAAAAGTATAATTTTTTTTTAAAAAAAAAAAAAAAGAAAAACACAAGTAGGTGAAAAAAATGAAAGAAGCAAAATGAAACATTGAGTAACTAAGTAACCAAACCCAGAAAATTATTATCAAAGAAATAACTTCAAAAAAAAGAAAGAAGAAAAACTGGATTATGGTTCTGCCAAACATGTGTATAAAGAGGCCTGTCAAAAGACTGTCAGGCTTGCTTGGCTTAGTTGATAACTTGCTTCAATTTTTTTTTTTTTTAATAAATAAATATAAATCTATGGTTGTGGTTTTCCAAAAATTTAATTTTAATTATTCAACTATTTTTAAATTGTTGTGGTCTATTTTGTTTTTAGATCATTTTTCACAAAACCGAAATATAAATTATGTAATCCACAAGATAATAAATTAATTATGATAATTATATAAATTTATTAAGTGAATTTGGCAATTATATTAATCCATTTGTATGTTTATAAATTTTTTAAAATTAAATTAAAAAAAAAAAAAAGAAATGCATAGAAGAGAGAGTTGATGAAATAAACCAACCCCAACAAAAGGAGCACACAGAAAAAAAGAAATTCTGGGAAAGCATTAATTGGAAGACGAGGGCATTTTAGTCTTTTCAAACCTCAAGATTATTTTCCAATTCCCTTGTAAAAGAGGCAATTGAATCGGACTCGGTTCGTGTGTGGGGCCCCGACCCGAGAGAAAGTTAGTCATTAGAGAATTCGAGAAAGAAAGAAAAAAAAAAAAAAAAAAAAAAAAAGTTTATTTCTTTCAAAGAGTTTTAAGATTAAAGTGGAACCAAACACGCCTTTAAAAATTTTAAATAAAAAATAAATAGAAAAAATGGAAAAAAATAAATCATTTTTGTGTAGAAGAGAAGGTGCCTGCCTGCTGGTGCCATCCAGTTCCCATCCCACCTATCATCTTCTTCATCCCTCGCTCCCTCTTTCCCCTTCCCCGTCAATACTCTCTGTTTCCTCTCTCTTTCTTTCTCTTCTCCCTCAAATTACATATCTTCGGTTTATGAAGCCTTGATTGTTAATAAACTTTGGTGGATTTACATCATCGATTTAGTTTCTTCTCTCTGCAACTCGACGTGTCCTTTTGGTCTTCCTTCTTGTTTTCTTCTCGTTTTTTTTTATACCATGAGGAGAGGGAGAGGAGCAGCCGCTGCTTCTGCCGTCGCCGCCGCTGCGGCCGCGAAGCCTGTGACGGACCAGAACGGATCTGTGAAAGAACCAAGATACAGAGGCGTCCGCAAGAGACCGTGGGGGAGGTTCGCCGCCGAGATCAGAGACCCGTGGAAAAAAACGCGGGTCTGGCTCGGCACATTCGACTCCGCAGAGGACGCGGCGCGTGCATACGACGCGGCGGCTCGGAGTCTCCGAGGACCCAAGGCGAAAACCAACTTCCCCATCGGTTGCGGCTCTCGACATCCTTGTTCTTTCCCTTACCCATCTCCTCACAACAATAATAACAACAACAACGACAACAACCATGGCGATCCCTTCATGGATCACAGATTATACGGCGCCGGAAGTTTCCCGGAGCACCAGATTGTTAATCCCCAGAGACCCACGACAAGCAGCATGAGCAGCACCGTGGAGTCTTTCAGTGGGCCCAGGCCTCCGTCTTCCGCGGCGAATCATCAGGCGACGACGACGGCGGGGAGGAGGTACCCGAGAACGCCACCCGTGGTGCCGGAGGATTGCCACAGCGACTGTGACTCGTCATCTTCGGTGGTCGACGACGGAGACGATATCGCGTCATCTTCTTGCCGGAAACAACCTTTGCCTTTCGATCTCAACTTCCCGCCGTTGGATGACTTCGCCGGTGATGATCTCCAGTGCACCGCTTTATGTCTCTGATGGATGATGATGTTGTTTTTGTTGTTGTCATGATATTATTGATGATGATGATGATCTATGATTCAATCTTTTTTTTTACTTGAGATT
The DNA here is from genome assembly GCF_000150535.2 of Carica papaya. Next base: position 2,222,191 of record NW_019014680.1, on the reverse strand, counting down.
TTTTTGTTATCTTCTTTTTCTTTTATATGCGGGAAAAAGAAAGAAAAAACTGAAAGATTATCAGATGAGATTGAGATGAAATCGTCTGCAATCTACGAACATGATCCTTCCCAGCTGCCACCCTCATGGGGGGCTCTGGTTCAAGAGCGTTTCTTACTATGTTCTTACTGTTGTACCATGACGATAATATGTTGATGATGACGATGATGGATTAGGGTTTGTGTATGCTATGAGATGAGATCTGGGTTTTCTTTAACTTCTTGTTATAAATCATCCCTGTAAAAAAATCTAAATCAATGATAGTTCTAAATCTCCATTTCTTCCTCAAAACTTTCATTAGATTTTTTTTCTAGACGTTTTATTTTGTTGGACATTCATGGATAATGGATTTTGTTGGCTTCTCGAACGGATTATCTTTTGAGTTGTTTGGCTTCTTCATTGTGGATAAGAGCAGATCTCTTTATTATAGGAGGAGAAGCTACGTTATTTCATCTTGTACTTTTTTTTTTTTTTTAATCTTTATTTCTTTAGTTTTTGTGTCTGCTAAATTTATTTGGACTGGTTGGGGCTAATCGCAATCTGCCCTTGGCATGAGTTTGAATATGCTTTGGGTGGGGTGACTAGCACTCTGAAATCTCCTCGTTGGGTGCTACTATGGTGACTCAGAGCCAACATGCCTAGTTGTAAATGTCTACGAGATTACCATAAAATTTACCCTAATTTATCCGAAGCTCAGTGGTAGATTATTTATCTGAGAAATCCAGTCTACGTATTGGTGCACCTTTTTGTTTGTTATCTTGCTTTTACTTGGTCTTGAAATCAAGATACCTGGCAGTTTAATTGGGCTATGAACAAATATACTTAATATTGAAGAAATACTGCACTTTGGATTAGGTTTTCTTGTCAAGAGCATCTAGCTTTAATGACACCTAGCAATTTTAACGAGCCTTGAGGTTTTGGATTTGATATAGTAAATTCATGGGCGGTTGAGAAAATTATCTGTTTTAGGTTTGATGTTGTGAAGTTAAGAACTTTATGTTTAAGTCTCTGGAGTTTTGAGTTGAAGGTGATGAAATTATTTGGGTAGGGGTTGAATCTGGTGAAATTATGAGGCTGGATTAGAGGGCAAAAAAAAGAAATTAGGTTTGGTTGATGATTTCATGGCAATTTCTTAATTGTACTGTGATTTTGTCAGTTTCGGTTTGAAGATGCTTCCAGGAAGACTCACCAGGAGAGAGGAGCCAATAGGCAATAGCCATGGCTTGTAGTGACTGAACCACCTTAAGATTTTGCAGTTTGGTACCACTATTTTTCTGAATGGAAAATTACTGAAGTGACAAAGGTTGAGAAACATCAATTTATTTTGGTGTATTAAGATGGCCGAAACCTGCTTTTATTGGTAATCTAACTCGACTGTGCTTGAACTAAACCAACAAGACTATTAGTTGGAGTGGTTGATGAACTTGACTTGTTTAGGGTTCGTTCAAAATTCTGCCCAGAGTCATGTTTTACATGGGGGGTGGTGGGTGTGTAAAATCATCTCTGACATGGTTTGCCCGTGAAATTCATTGGTTCCATTTTGGTAAAAATTTTCCTATGAAATTTGGAGTTGAAGCAATTAAATTGAATCGGCCAACCAGATGGACCGAAACAATTCAATGATTGAGAAGCTTGCTTCTTTGCTTCTTCATCTTCATGCAATTCTTTCTTCAGGGAGAAGAGAAGAACCCTTTGTTTCTAAGTCTTTGATCTTTCATTATTTGCAATGATTATGCACAAAGCAAACGTGCCCAGAGAGAATGTCAGTTCGTTGCCCATTTTTGACTTCGAATGCCTGAAAGAATCTCTCAAATTCAAAATAAACTTCCTTTGGCATATTCTTAAATTAAATTCTAATTTATATGGGAGATTTTGGTCTTAAAACATAATTATGACTCTGTGATCTTTTTTCTTGAAGAGTTTTCAGTATAGATTACGTATTTTCTTTTGTCAAATTATATGCAATCACTGGTTTTTAATGTTATTATCTTATTTTAAGATATTTTTTAATTTTAAGCTATTCAACTTTTGAGTTTTTTTTTGAAAAATTTTTATTCCAAGAATGTCAATTATAATGTTACCCAATAAACTTAAGCTTACAACATTAATTACTGAGCACTACTATTTTACCGTTAAATTATAAGGTTTGAAAATTATTTCTAACTAAGACATTAACATTAAACAGTTAAAAAAAATTACAAAGTTCAGGATAAAATAAAGTCAACTAACAAAAAAAGAGAACTGCGATTTTTCCCTATTCATATTCTTATTCTTATCAAAGATGATCATATTCATCATGAGAGTATATCTAGGCAGGAAGCAATGGTGGGCTGTGTTATCCTTTGTGGGCTGTGCTTAGCTCTCTTTGAGTTTGTCCATGACTTAAATTGGGTTATCCAAAGTTTGGACATGACAAATCATGTAATGAACTCTTACATTTATCCATCTCCATGGACTGAAAATATGAGAGCAGGGGAAGAAAGAGAAACGAATTAATCTTGCAATCTTAGCAATTAAAATATTTTTGTGAGTTTTTGTATATCTATGATGAGATGAAGGAATTCAAGGAACCCTAAACCTAATATATAAGTTGAAGTTAATTGTTTTTTTTTTTTCCACCAATCAGTTTTTTAACAAGTACTTTTTATATAAAAGTAAAATTAGAAATTAATTTCTGTTCATTTTTTAAAATTATTTTTAATTAAATGCGATAACATGTATTCAAGAATTTTTGTAAAAGGGAAATTCAAAGTTTAAAAACGAGTAAACATTCAAGATTTATTTAGTGATTACGGATGAATTAAGGAAAAACCGAGTTAATATTAATGTATTAGGAATTCTAATTGTGATCTGGTTCGGACATCTAATTTGAAAAGGATGAGATGAATTCTGTAGTATATATACGCACCAACACAAAATGCAAGAAGAAATCCAAATAAGTAACTTTGTTAGTAAGCGAGAAAGAGTTTTAATTCTTCTCTTTAACAATATCTTCGTGATTAATCTTCAGTAATTAAGCTGTATAATGAGGTATCAAAGTATTAGCGATATGGATGAAGAATTACTGAAACGGGAATATGATTTGGATGAAGACAATGGTTGTACCTGTAATTTCTTGCGCCATAATTGTCGTGATCAGTGCTTGAATAAATTTCCATGGCGTCGTTTACTTAAATCAATACTCACTTTGTCGATTCTGATGATGTTGTTCTTCGGCATGGCTTTAATCATTCTCCTAACTCCTAATCAGCCGACGGTTGAGTTCAAGTCTATGGAGGTCTCCAACTTCACAATTTCTTTTTCTCTTCCTTCTCCTTACTCGAATTGGAACATGAGTGCGACGTGGAAGACGAAATTTCTGGTCCGAAATCCTAACCGGCGACTCCAGATATCGTACAGTGAAATAGTGACAGCGGTTTATTATAAGAAGGAGCGGCTGTGGTCGGCGGAGGTCGAATCGTTTTGTCTGGAGAAAGAGAGCGAGAAGACGGTGGTGAGTACGGTGGAGATGAGAGCTCCGACGGCCATTGAAGAGAAGGCGGCGTTTGAGATGGAAGTGGATCGGTTTAAAGCAGGAGCGGTGGAGTTCAATGTGGAGATTGGCGGTAAGGTCTGGTTCAAGCCTGGTTCAAAATGGATGTGGGGAAAACAAAGCGTGATGGCGAAGTGTGAGAATGTGCAGGCTAGGGTTTTGGTTGAGAAAGATGGAAGTATCAGCTTGGTAGAAGATGGTTCAAGAAACTGTAGGGTCATTTTCTCTCTGTACAAATCATAGGCTTTGTATACGTACAAAGAATCCTACTTCACACTTGAATTGGTGAATGAGAAATTTTGATTTTAATTCCATTTAATGTTGATGAAGCTTATAATATATTATTTCAATTCCAAATATTTAATTATTTTGTCTTTCTAATCTAATTTATATTTTCTTCTAATTAAATTAAGTATGAATTTATAAGTTATTGTTATGTTATTTTTTTTTTCTTAATATAGCTTTTAATATTTTATGAAAATCATTTAATATATTTGATTTAATTACATCATATTTTGAATTTTATCTCAACTTTTTTAATTTGATATATAGAATTGATTCATAAACTCTAGAACTAATTTTATTTATATTTTTTATTTTATAATTATAAATTTTTATTGTCACTTATTAAAAATTTAACTTGAATTGAAGGTGATATTGATCACTTTGGTATTATAATTCTATTTTCTTCAAAATTTTATCATATTTATCTGAATATATCCCTATTTTATTATATATATTTTAAATTTTAACTAAAATCAATAATTTTTTATAATTACTACATAATTGTGGAGATATTCTTTAAAGATATTATATATATACACCCACATGCATACAAATATAATTTAAAAATTAAGAGAGGAAATAGGTCCAATAATCTAATTAATTACACATTATGAGGCAAGGTTTGACATATTTTCTTACTAAATAAATAAATAAATGAGAAAATAATGCGTAAATATACACTTATATCCATAATTAAGGGATTATTGTAATTAAGATGCTGGTTTATTACCTTCTATATTTTCCGAGTATAATAATTACTGAAAGGAGATTAATTAATTAATTAATTAATCTCCGATCTTTTTCTTAATTAATTAAGAATATATTTCAACTTCATTCCATTTCGGCTTTGCAAAATACTTCCCCATCACCAAAAAGAAAATGAACGACGAAAATGAATACGATGAGAATCACCCGCCATTGACACGTCCTGTCTCACTCTCACCTCTGCTCTGCACCATCGTCGTCTCCTTCCTGCTCGTCCTGCTACTCTCATTCCTCGTTCTCTCTCTCATCTCACTCTCCTTCTGATTCCCCAAACCTCCCGCCATCTCCATCAACGCGTCCCACTTCCTCTTATCTTCTTCCCCGGACATAACAATCGTCTTCCTGCTCAAGAACCCTAACTGGAACGCTGCCTTCGCCACTTACACCAACACCTTCAGCGTCTCTATTTACCACAAAAGGAAACTTCGCCTTGTCGCTGGCAATGCCATCGTTCTACTCGCCGGCGAGGACGCAGGGGGCGATGGCGGCGACCATGGTTAATGGGTCGTCGTCCGTACCGCCGACGAACAATGAGACATGTGGTGAGATGGATGCGGATTTGAGGAGTGAAGGAGCAGTAAGGTTCGACGTGAAAATCGGCGGTAGGGTTTGGTTCGGTCCCGGTGGCCGGTCGACGGCGTGGGCGTGGATGTGGAGGAAGATGAACGCGAGTAGTGGGAACGTGACGTTTGCGTCACGTCATTATGATGATAACAGGAAATCGGTACTGTTTGGGCTGGTCCGCGGAAGTGCAAGGTTTAAATGGATCTGTAAATTTTTTTTGGGAGGACTTGTTGAAGTAATTTAAATTAAAGTATTAACCGATTCAATTTCTTAATTTGTAGAGAAGAAAATATTTAGGATTAAATTGTAGTAATTATTGAATTTTATAATTTAATTAAATAATTTACTATTTATAATATTGATTGGGTAATATACAATCTCATTCAAACAATATGTATAGGTAAAAATTTAAAATTTACTTGGAAAGAAAGTATAGCATAAGATAAGTTCTGAGTTCCTTTCCTCAACAGACTTGATTTGTTAATCATTGAACTGGTAGGAATTAATCTGGTAATGTTAGGTTTGAGACAAATTTTCACATAACTTCTCTAACATGTATGTATATATAATCAAACAGGTGTAAAGCCAAAATGGGTATATGATATGATTTTGATCCATTATACACATATATATATATATATATGTAATTTAACCAGTCATTTTCTTGCACACAGCCACAAAAGCCAAACAGCTGAGTTGACCATGAATATTAATTTAAACTAATTTATATATTTATATTGTTGTTTAAGTCATCCCTGATTAGATTTCTGTCAATCAACTACCAACAAGTGTTCCACGGATTTGTTGTGGGTTTTGGTAAATTATGATAAGTTTGGTTTTTAATTTTTTTTTTAAAGAAATAAAAAAATAGATTAATCAGTATTAAATATTAATTAAGGTGGCATCTATTATAGATTAATATATATATATATACACACACACACATACATATACGTGGCTATCTTTATGATTCACGATCAAATCAGGGCGGTGTTGTCATGTTCGTCATCTGCGTGAATGGTGGTGCGGCTCCATGGCTCTGTGGCTTGCATGTTATGGTCCCACCAAACAGCTGTATACTTTTATTTTTTATTTTTTCTGGAACAAATTTTGTAATGTCAGACATAAAGGATTAATGGTAATAATTATTATATTTATATAATTAAAATTCAAGTAGTATTTAGTGTAATTATCAGGAATATCTGTTACATTTAATTTAATTTTAAAAATAGTAGTAGATAATATTGGAGTGTCACTGCTTGCTACCCTAAAATTTTATTTAATTTATTAAAATAAAATTTTGTTAACAAACATTTATTTCCTTATAAACAAATTTTAAGTTCAAATTTAAGTAGAAAATATTGATTACAACAACGGTTTTGGTTGTATAATTATTATTTTATTAACATTTTTTAATTATTATGCTTATAATTATTATGTTTATAATGTACAAATTAAAATCCATACTGTGTTCAAATTTCATTATGTCATTGTCTCTAATAATTCCATGCTTGCTTTAAGCACAAATTTGCGTGACGCTTAATTTAATTAATACCTTAATGCCTTCCATTCATGTTCATCCAATACTTAAAAAAAATATTTTATTTTAGATGATGAAATTCTACTGCCACTTTCCTTGTTCTTATTGGATCGTGTTCTACACCGCAAAGATAAGCGCGTGAGAGACTCCTCACAAATTAAAAACAGAAACAAAGTGCAGAAACAGCTTAAATGTACCTTCCGATCCTCCTCCTCCTCCCCGACTCGCACGAACCATCAACTCAACGAACTCACCATCTTCCCCATCAAATCGAAGGATAGAAATAAGATCAAAGATTTGAAGGGGGCAAATCGCCCTTCTCATCAAACAGTATTATAGCGGAACCATCAGCGTAATCATGGGGGACGACAAGAGAGAGCCGTTGGTGGATCAGAATTCCAGATTCAAGAGGTGCATATCGCATCCTCAGGACGAGCTCCAGAGCTTCAGGAAGTATCTAAAATGGCTGTGCGTCGACCAATCTAATGTCTGGACGGCGTGTCTGTCGTGGTCGGTGTTCGTCGTTTTCGCGCTCGTCGTCCCCGCCGCGTCGCACTTCGTCCTTGCCTGCGACACCTGCGATGCCAAGCATGGTCGCCCGTACGACACCGTCGTCCAGGTATCACTCAGCAGCGTCGCGACGCTGTCGTTTGTTTGCCTCTCGAGGTTTGTCAGGAAGTACGGACTCAGGAGGTTTCTCTTCTTTGATAAGCTTTGGCACGAGAGCGAGACTGTCAGGAAAGGCTATACCGGCCAGCTCAATGTACGATCTCTTTTTCCCCTCTTCTGTTGTTTGAATTTGAGGGATGCGTCTACTTCTTTTTTTTTTTTTCTACAATAATTTTAATATTTGTGTTAAATATGGAATTCAGTATTTGACAAGCTGGTTTTCGGTCTCCGTTGATTGCCTGTTAAATGCTCATAGTAATTAATCATTGAATATACGTTTCTGAAAATAAATATGCATAATGTGTTCTTCTCCTCTGTTTTTCCTATTGAAGTTGTTAAAAGAAAGGAAAAAAAAAAAAACAGAGCATATATGGATTGGATTAATAAGTTTAGGAGGAATTAGATTTTGGATTTCTTTACTTTTCAACCTTTTGAATTGCATTTCTTAATTGATTCTAATGGTAGTTTTTCTTTCATGTGTATATATGCACGTATTGGATCAAAATGCTGGTCCTGTTTTGATTCTTTGCTCACGCTGAAACAGAACAGTAAAATTTAATTTCTACTGTTTTGTCTGTATATGCATACAATATATACATATGTATATAAAAAGAAGAAGATCATTATGCAAGAGCTACTTCATTTCCCACCACGAAAAAAGCAAGAAACACAATCTATTTTGTGGGTCATAAAATCAAAAGCAGCTGACGACAATAATGAAGATTTGACAATGCTTAGCTTTTGTAGGTGAATGAACATGGACTGTTGTCACTTCGCTTGTTATGCACTAGAAGAACCCAATGGGTGGTGTCTCTTAAAATTTCATATGGATTTATTATAAAAAAAAATGGAACAGAGGAAACTTTTTTCCATAATATGAAATCTTA
>NW_019014680.1:2099714-2110308 GCF_000150535.2 Carica papaya | reverse complement strand
TATACCTCACATGAGATACATAATTAACAGAAAGAGGCAAGTAACAAATGAAGATTTGGTATAACGAGACAGTGGAAATAATCATTCTGTAACAGGACATTAAGTTTCATTCCTTTTCTTCCCATGGATTCAATGCATTGCCATAACCATCCATTTTTTAAAAATAAATTGCCATAACCATCCATAAATAGAGTACGACCTTCATTGGTAAGATCTAATGAACCAATCAATTCTAAGAGAAATGCTAAATGTAGATTCTTTCAAGTATGCTTTCATTAATATGCTGAACTCATCAAGCTCAAAATTTTCCCTCCTGATGTTAACATGAGGCACTACAGGTTTTATGTTAGTCCATGGAGTAAAGATAGGTATCACATAAATTGTCACAGAATGTATCTCACGTAATTAAGAGAATTAGGTTAAAGGTCATTAAGGTAAAATGCACTGGATATAATTAATTGTTTATTTTCTTTTCTATTTTAGAAAACCTATATGTATAAGCCCATAAAATTCCATAAAATACAAATTCAACCTTTCTTAAGATGACATCAAAAACTCGAGGAAGAAAAAAACCCAAGATCTCCTTCATAAACCCTAATTGACCTTCATTGCAAAATAAGACACAAAACCTTGAGGAGCCAGCCTTCGTTTGCCGGCCACTACAACCCAGCCACTAACTACCACAAAATTGAGCCACCAGCACCAAGACCGGCTTTCACAGCCGGCCCCAGATCTCTCAGCCCCATTTCAGTGTTGCACAGCAGCTGCAAATCACCTAGTTGCTGCTCCCTGCAACTGCCAGCCATCCAGTCGCGCACCCCCTTCCAGCTACTGCTCCCTGAAGCCACCAGCTATCCCGCCAGATCCACCTTGTGCTCACCACTCTATCTGACTAGACCCTGTCCAAGATCAGCCACGCACCACCTTGTGTGCCATTGCTACTCTTCCCTGCTCAGCCACAAGCGCACCGGCTGCACCTGTGTTTCCCTTCATTATTCAGCCTTTATTGCCCTAAAAATCTAAATCATGTCGGAGGTAACAACCCAAATTACTGGCACAAATTCTCACATGGGAAATCCAGCACAAAGTAATGACGAATTTCAGCCAATCCAGCTGTTTACCACTTCAAAACAAAGAAATATTTGAGTTGGTCACAACTTATTCAGACCATCCTTAAAGGGAAAAGGAAAACTCACCACCTTCTTACTATCAGATCAAAACCTGAAGACCCAATTTTATCTAGGATGAAGAACACTCGTTGACAATGACGTGGCTTTGGAATTCTACACCACCCGAAACAAGCAACACAGTAATGTTTCTGCCTACAACAAAAGAGGTCCAGGATGCACTTAGAGATACCTATTCTAGAGTTAAAATCCAATTATATGATTTGATGGTCAAGACATGGTCCACAAAATAGGGAAACAGGTAAGTCACTAAGTATTCTAACTTGTTGAAAATTTGGTAGCAGGAATTAGAATAGTACTGCTGCCTTATTGTGGACTGCAGCAAGGATAGAGCCCACCGGAAGCAGTTTGTGTGAATTACCAATTTATTGCAAGACTCAATCTGGAGGTCGATCAAGTCAAGGTCCAAATCTTGAGAAAAGAAAATTTTTCATCACTATGAGGTAATTTCTACTATAACTGCAAACGAGAATAAGAGAGAGATCATGTCAGAACCCCAACCCAATGACAGCTCGGCTCTGATCTCAAAGGCTCCAAGCCGTGCCAACAGGCAAAAGAACTGAGTCACACTGAAAACTCAGCTTTTAGAGGAGAAAACAAGGATAATTTTTGGTGTACTTTTCGCAAGAAGCCAAGATACACAAAGAACAAATATTGGAAACTTTATGGAAAGCCCAATACCTCAAGCAAAAAAAAGGGATACAAGAAAACTTCACGGAAGTCTCACAGACAAGCTCATGTGGCCCATCAACAGGGAGAGGAGAAACCCACTGATCTTGTGAATTCACGGCTGAAATTGAACAGCTCAAAAGTAGACTTGAGGACCTTTAGAAACCAACAAGTACAGATTTAGCGACGCACTCAGGTATGTTTTCTTTCTCACATGGTTTAAATACTTGAAATAAACCGTTTGAAAATTTATGGATTGTAAACTCAAAGGTCACCGATCATATACAAATACTTCCAAATACTTTCACACATATGTTTCATATCCAAGTAGTAGGAATATTGTCACTGTTGATGAGTCTCTAAACATCATTATAGGCAATGGCAACATTAACTTTAGTTCTATCCTAGTTCTGAGAATATGTTACATGCTTATAAACTTTGTATTGGTTTCATCAGTCACTAAATTTTCAATCAGGATTTTCTTTTTTTTTTTTTTTAAATACTAATATCACAGGATTTAGACTCCGAAATAACTTTTTTCCTTCACTGTAATCAGAACTGGAACTTAGAGAATATGCTTGGGCATGCTGAAGTCAAAAACGGGTTGTACTACTTGGATGCACCTAGGATATCTCTTTCTGTCACTATTACTGCTACGCCCAAGTTTTAGCTCTACCACAAATGATTTGGATACTCATCCTTTTCCATTTTGAAAGTTATGTTTTCTTTTTAATTTATAAATCCTTTGATGGAAATCTATATGAATTTATCAAACATAAACGTGTACTATTTTTTATTAGCAATAAAAGAAGTATATTTTCTTTTTCATTGATTTATAGTGACATTTGGGGATCATCTCACATTCCTAATATTATTGGAGCTCAACGGTTCATTCAATTCACTAAAGATTCCACTAGAATCACATGGCTTTTCTTACTTAAATCCAAATCTAATGTCAACCACATAATATCCCAATTTTGCGATATGATGAAAATCCAATTTGGAACCTACATGAAAAGGTTTCGCATTGACAATGCAAAAGACTTTATTGATTACACACTTTCCTCTTTTTCTAATCAAAAAGAAATTATTCATGAACCATTATCCATCCACACTCCACAACAAAGCAGAGTAGTAGAATGCAAGAATAGTCATATTTTTGCTACTTCTTGAGTCTTTCTATTCTAGAACCAAGTCTCAAAACAATATTGGGGAGAAGCAGATTTCCTTAGTTTGCATAAGCTCCGAGTTTCTTTCATCATTATCAGCTATTCCGAAAGTTTACATGGTAGTAAAGTTTCTTCCAAAATAAGCTCCACCATCAATATTATCGTATATTTTGCTTCCTTGTCCTCTATTCCCTCAAAAAATTCTAACCCTTCCTTCGGTATTTCCAACATAAGAAATTATACCAGTGAAATCCTTAACTTTAATAACTTTCTTATATGGAAATCTTTATTCATTCATATCTTTCAATATTATGGTGTGCTTGACCACATGGATGGCACAAACGTCTTTCCTCCTTTAACTAATACTAATAAAGCAAGTAAGGATAACTCAGATGCTCTTCTATGGAAACAAGTGAATTGTTTAGTCCTTTCTTAGACTCAGGCACTATTTCTTCCGATCTCCTATGTAGTCTACTTAAACCTAATAGGACATTAACCGCCAACCAGGCAAGATAAGAAATTTTTTCATGATAAAGCACATGCCCAACTATTCCATCTGAAATCTAAGTCTATAACACCCAGAAAAATAACTTCTCTGTAGATGGTTACCTCAAAAAACTTAAAACCTCATATGATTCCTTTATCTCCATAAGTCGTTATGGATCTTGTGCTGAAAATCCTAGAAATTTTACCTATCGACCATGAAAACAGAGTCCTTAGTTTAAGTTCACACAAACCTTTCCCATAATTTGTTGAACTACAGACTGCTCTTTATTTGCAAGAAATGTGTCTCACCAAACACCAAGAACTAACCACCACAACTGACTCATAAGTTGCATTTTATACTTTTTCCACCTCCTCACAAAACAGCACCACCAAATCTTCCTCAAACTCAAACCCTAATAAACTCAATTCCAAAAAAGGTTCAAGACATGGACAAAGGCCACCAAAACAATTCTCATGGAGGCTCTAATCCACGCCCTCAAAACCAACTCTCTACTCGGTATTCCTTGCCAGCCTCTACCAACATAAGGTTACTTGGTTCTACACCTATTGCATCTATAGTCCATCCTTCTCAACAATGCTATTCAGTCTTCAGCTTCATCACATGGGAAACAACTGTCTTTTGCTAACTCATTCTATAGCTTTTCATTTTTCTCCTTCCATGGCAAATATCCAATGATCCTTTACTGCTTTTAATCTTAACGAAAAACTAAATAATTTTTGGCTTCCAAACACCAGTGCCATGTTTCACATGACTACACAGTCCGGTAATCTTCTTTCTTCCTCCTATTATTATGATTCTCAAAAAGTATGTTGGAGATGGTTCACTTCTTACATCTGTCAATACTTCCTTCAAGTCACTATCTTTAAATAATGTTCTTGTTGTATTTCGTGAAAGCAAATTTAGTTCCTATTAAACAATTCTCCCGAGATAATAATTGTTCTATTGGGTTCACATCATTTGATGTTTTATTAAGAGTCTAGCGCATAGACTCCACTCTTCCATTGCAATTGCTCAGGAGATACTCCCCTTGCAACCTCACTATCTTGGGCTCCTCCAACCGAGCTTCTACCAACTCTGCATACTTTGCATCTTCTACTAGGAAAGACTTGTGGCATCAGTAGTTTAGTCTTTGCAGTGCCTCCATATTAGAAAAAATAAAGGCGTTACCAACAGCACCCCCTTTAGGATATATATCTAGAGTCCTTCTTGTTCAGCTTGGACTCTGAAAAAAATATTAGACAATCATTTTCTTACTTCTCATGTTAATGTACTAAATTCATTTCCAATAATGCAAAATGATGTTTGGACATCTCCTATCCTTTCTTTTTCGTGCTCCCATTATGATGTTATCTTTCTGGATGAATTCACTCATTATTTTTGAGCCTTTCCTTTAAAACAAAAAATCTCAAGTCTCTAAAACTTTCTCAATTTTATAACTTCGTTCTCATTAAATTCAATATCAAAATCAAGAGTTTTCAATATGATGGAGGTGGTCAACTTCTAAATAAGAAATTTTCAAATTTTGCATCTCAACATGGCTTGCACAAGCGATTTTCTCGCCCATGTACTCCTGAAAAAAAAAGGAAAGCAGAAAGTATGTGTCGAACTTTAATTGGAACAGTCCTTTCTATGTTAATTTAGGCTACCACCGATTTTTGGGTTGATGCATTGCACACATTTTGCTTATTCGTTGAACCAATTGTCATCCTTTGCGATTTCCTATGAAACACCCTTTAAGAGACTATTCAGCCAGCATATCAGTTGTTTATCAATTACATGTATTTAACTGCAGATTCTTGTCAAAGCTCAAAAATAAATTTGCTATAGATTACCTTGGTACTTTCCACTATTTCTGGTATCAAAGTCAATCACAATGAAGAAGTCCTTTTGCTAAACCAGTCCAAATATGCTTAGGAATTATTGCAATGAAGTGGTCTTGAAAATTGCAAAGAAATCCTAATTATGTCAACTTCGTATCAACTGCTCAAAGATTATAATCCTCATGTTTCTGATCCTACTCTCAGTCGCAGCTTGGTAGGGCATTACAGTATCTCGCTTTTACTAACTGCGATCTTTGTTTTGCTATCAATCAAGTATGTTAACATATGCATGGTCTCCGAGAGGATCGTCTTCAAGCAGTTAAATGCAATCTAAGATATGTTCAAATTATTATCAATCATGGGCTTCAGTAACACTCGAACTCTTCTTATATGCTTATTGGCTACTGTCATGTTGATTGGTGTCAAGTCCAGACACCCGACTCTCTACAACTAGGTACTGCAATTTTCAGGATCCAACTTGATTTGATGGAGTGCCGAAAAAAAACTCACTATTTCATGTCCTAGTGCTGAAGTAGAGTATCATGTAGTTATGCTATGGCTTATTTAACTTGGACCAAAAATTTACTTCACAAACTACATATTCCCTTGGAGACTAAGCCTACTTTTTGGCGTGACAATATTCGTGCGGCTCACATGGCTTCTAATTTAGTTCAATATGCCCATTCTAAATATGTTGGGCTCGAATGGAGAGAATGGTAGAATATATTTATTTTCTGTTAATTTTGTAACAATTTTCAATTTTTTTTTAAAAGAGTTCAACCTCAAGGTGGATTCTCTCTTGTAATTCTTTTATAAATAGACATCATCAATGACCTAAATACTCCTAGCATGAAGTTAGTATGAAAATTTAGAAAGTTTATACTTTACCAAAAATACTATTTCTAGATGATAAATGCACATAATCAACCCCTAAGAAAATTTAAGTCAATACCACCACAAGAAAATCCTGTTCAAATCCCATAATTCTGCAAGTGAGTGTCTAAGCTCAAACTGTCTATTTATCTTCAATATATCTACTTGTTAGCTAATTAAACCCCAACATAATAATAACTCAAAGAGATATTTTGATCCACAATCACCTCAAAATTCAGGATTAATCTCAGCTTATCATTTCTTACTTCATTTCAGAACTTTCACTATGTCCTATCATTCTTACATCCACAAAAAACAAAAGGGAAAAAAATTATATCAACGTAACACATACACATGTGAAATCGAATGGCAAACCAGTTGCTAAGAAGGGAAAAATAAAATCACAACTAACCCTAAGAGGACATACAGTACAAGTTTTACTTTCAGTAAATCAAAAACTCATTACATTCACGAAAAAATGAATAACACCAAAACGAAAGACTCACAGTAACAGGGGCGTCGACCCGCTGGACGTTGCTCTCTTCGACGAGGATCTCCATGGCTTTAAGGCATAGGGCCTTCACCTCTGACTCCTTCAACGGCTCGCATTTTTTCAGCTGCTCTATTTGCCTGTCGAGGTCAGACATATCTCGCTGTCTCCCCTCTTTTTCTCGCTAGCCAAACAAAACTTAATCTATTTTCTTTTTCTTCCTCCAAATCTCAAATCTGTGAATCTGCAGGAGTCTGCAACCTTTTTAAGCAGCAGCCGTAGGAGTGTCCAGTGTTGCTGATTTTTTGTTTCTGGATTTGGGGTTCTTTCTGGTTTTCCGTTCTGCTATACTGCCCCTTTACTTTGGTGTAATTTGATTTCATCCTAAACTTTTTGTATTTTATATTTTGACCCCGGATCCATACAAAATCTTCGAAAATTCAGCCCACTCTTCTATGTAATATGCAAAGATATATTATATTTTAATTATTTACCTTTGTATTGTGTATAAATTATTTTGCTTTTTAGAATCAATAAAATATTTAATTTAAGAATTATTTTATATTTTATTAAAAATTTAATAAAAAATATATATAACATAAAATTATATAAAATAAAAGATAATACTTAACATAAAAATACAAAGAAATATATTATAGTACTTAAACATTTATATATGTATTATATTTATGATGACACATGCTTAAAAAGCAATGTTTAAAATTAAGTTGAAGAGATATTTTGTAAGTGGATGCAAAAATATAAATTTTAAATTAAAAACCTTACGAGTTTAAAGTATTAATTTTAAATTATGATATATTTCATTTGTTGTTTAAATTCTCGTTAATACTTAAATTTTTGCTATTAAACTTAAATGTTAAACATATTATTTATTTTATACTATATTTATATATTTTTTAAAATAATGTAAATATATATGATTTGCTTATCAATATCTTTCTTGATTTCATTATTAACTATTTTAAAATCTATGAAGCTTGGATCTCAATATACCACACGTTCATACTTTTTCATTATCAATTTTGATAAATAATTTAATATTTTTATTATTATTATTATTATTATTATTCAAATTATGAGATATTTCATAATCTTTATAAATATATTATATGTATCACACTTTCCTATAAAAAAAAAATTGTTTACCTTCTATAACATGTAAATAAAATGTAGCATTCTAAATAACTATATTTAAAGTTCACATTTAGAACTCATAAAAAATATTACGATAAGTAAAAAATGTTTTTAAAATAAATTTACTTACATATTTTTAATAATAAATTATGTGTTCTAAAATCTAATCTAAACTTTTTAAACAAAATTTAAATATAAATAATTTTTTCTCTAATCACACGTAAAAATATCATAAAAGTCAATAAGATTCACATATATATATAATTTTAAGTATATATTGTACTATATAAAATTATCAAACCGCTAACTCGTATCAACTTTATGTTAATACTTTTAATACTACAACATTTATTTAAAAATATTAGAATAAAAAAGTAGTCAATAAATCAAATGGGATTCAAAATACATATACAATTTTTTTTTTTTTTGTTTGAGTATATATTTTAACGTCCGAATAAATACGACATCATCCCCATCCCATACATCTTGGAAAATCAAAGTAGGCATGAGTCTTAATTGAAAATCACTATTGAGTTTGTGATCCTTAGTACATGCTAAAATATTAAAATAGTAAACATTAAATTCTTTAGTATTATTTTATTTATGTATGCAATAGCATATAGAATATAAATATATAACCGGTAATGAATCTCTATCTACTAAATACTTGAGTATCTTAGTTTGATTTTTTATATTGTGTTAGATTTCAGTTCAATTAAATATTATAAAATAATAACATTCGAGTACAATTCATTTAAAGAAACATATGCTATAGCTTAAACAAATATTTTATACGATATTAACACTCTTACGAAAACTAATGAACTCATGAAATTTATAAACTATTAAAAATAAATAGAATGTTTTAGTGAATAATGATTGTTTTGAAGACAATACTAATAAGTTTGAATTATGATAAAATGAATACGAATAAAACATGTACATGAATTTTGTATTTTTTTTAATAAGAATATTTTAGTTGAAAGAAAAACAAACAAGATATATCAAAATAACTTATATTATTATTTTAAAAAAACACATAAAAAGGTCAAATCAAATGCGAATTCTTATAATTTTTTAATTAATTTACTACTATTTATTTATAACACAGTAAGAAGTAGTGTTTAAAGATGTTTTTTTTCATTAAAAAATTTGAAAAACTAAATAAGAATTTTATCTTAATAATTATTTATAAATAAGAATTTATTATATTACTTATAAAATTAATATATATTTGTAAAAACTCAAATCTCTATTAGGGATTCTGAGCGTATAACTCACTAGTAATCAAATAAACAATACTGAAATTTATAATTTAGTAGAAACAAATAAAGTTTAAGATTACATTTATTGAATAGGTTACTTAAAATATCTAATAAAATATCAGGAATGCCCTTGAAACTTAAATGAAAAAAAATATATAAAAGAAAAATAAATATGATTAATTTATACTCGAAACTGACGAAGTGGAAGAGACAATATTTTAACTAGTTTCTTGTTGTTCAGCATCCGGTATTGGTCATTCTGATCTGAAATGGTTAATAATAAATGAGTGAGCTACACTAGCTCAATAATAATATCAACGTCTTACCACTAATACGAAAAATCAAATAGTTGAAAAAAATATAAAACAATAAATGAAGTTCATTATCAATGAAACTCAAATGTTAGTGCATTCATTATTTGTTTCACTGAAAATGTTAATATTTTCGAAAACGTTAACATTTTCTCAACTCACCTGTAACTTTCTAGATGTCATTTATTAAGGTAAGAATCAAAATAGCAATCTATAAAATGCACTCTAAAAGACATATAACAATTAACTCTACGCTATTTCCTAAAATTAGGTTCCTTATCATATTCATTCATATCATTTTACCTTTCGTACCGTTGTCATTGAGGATCCATAAGGATCCCCACTATACATGAATACAAACTTTTTCTCTATAATTAAACGATCGTCCTCATACCCCGTCTGATAATAGGCGCCACAATACAACCGCTTCAATACTCTATCCGATATGAACGTACTTTAAAAATTTTTAACTCCGTTCGGTATGAGACTTCTCAGCCTTGTACGACTGAGATAACGTCCATGGTAGGATTCACTATATGCACCAAGTTCGTACATTATTTTTCATGACACCTGGTAAGCCCTTTTCATTCAACACCATTAATTCACGCATATCTTTTTTTTTTATTTACTATCTATCTTTAAAAGGCACATATATCTGTATCACAAACAACACATGAGTACAGAATTCATATTTTAGAGTACATACGTGAAATAATCATGCATTATGCGGATATAAATATATTATACACATAATAGAATGACATGACACTATAAATTAAGAAACCTTATCACGTTAACCATATATTTAAAGTGAATTAATTAAAGTAAGCAAAATAGTAAATAGATAAGCATACTAAACGATTGAAGAAATAATTAATGCAATCAAAACTCAAAACATGCATAAACTGATTGGTTATTTGCTCCATTAGCAACATGTACTTAATTAATTAAAAGACTGTCAATTATCTAAAATTTTCGTTTATTATTAGTTTCACTTCAATTTAATCATAACAGAAAAAATGGGTGAGAGATTCTTACCCTAGGTCGATATCCAAAATGCTGTCTTTTTCACTACGGTCCTCGGTTCTTGAATTTCTTAGATTTTTCTGCTAAGACCGAAATGTATGTCAAAATAGCGTGAAAATAC
>NW_019014680.1:2078066-2088996 GCF_000150535.2 Carica papaya | reverse complement strand
AAATTTTATCAGAATATGTTAAAACAGATTTATTTCTAAGATAAAATTTAAGAAAAAATTAAATGAATTTTAAATTATGTTAAATCTTTTTAAATCTAATTATGGCTTCAAAGTTTTTTTTTAAAAAAGAAAAAATCTTCAATTTTAATCCTAAAAAGCTACACGTAAAAAATATTCTTCTCGTCTAGCTTTTTGAAAGATTAATTAATTTTTTAAATAAATTTATATATTTATTAATTAAATGATATATAAATAAAAAATATTTTTAAATTATGAGTAACATATAAATACATTCAGGTTTAAATTTATGATATTTTATAAAAAAGTAGATATATTCATATGAAATGTGATTAATAAATAAAATTAAATTTAATTATATATAAAGTACGTAATAATAATTAATATATACTTTAAAAAAAATAAAAATATAGACATTGATGAAGAATAATATATATTTGAACTATATACTATGAATGTGTTTTTAAGAAGACACCTCTTTAAAACTCTATAAGTCAAACCCTTTCTCTTTCCTCTGACGCCTGCAAATATGCTTAAAGCTCACACGAGCCTATAATTTGGCACGTGCCAACCATGAATGAAATTATGAAGAAGCCTCCAAAAATTCAACCAACCAGTTCGTTGAACGTAGAAGCTCATAATTCCCACCTGTCTGCTTACAAAATTCCATCTCACGAACTTGAATTCATTTCCGCACCAAAACCTTCTCAACAATACCACCCATCATCATCATCATCCGAGTTATCTTCTTCATCTCTCACATGGCTATCTCCATCTTCCCAAAATTCCAGATTCTGGCCATTTTCTTCCTATTTTTATCACTCTGGTTCATCCCTTCAACTACCCATCTTCAATCAGACGAAGAAGGGTTCATTTCTGTGCTGATTTCTAGTAAAGGTCTGGAGTTTGCTAAGAACTTTCTCATAGAAAAAGCACTCTCCTCCATGATTCCACTTCAACTCTCTGATTTTGAGAAGAAGGTGAAAATCCCAGCTATTGGCCAAGTCCAGATTCTTCTTTCTGATATTACGCTTTACAGTTTTGAGATAGCTTCTTCAGATGTTGAAACTGGGGAAGGAGATATTGTTTTCGTGGCTAAGGATGCTGCTGGGAATTTAAGTATGAACTGGGCGTATTCTTACCGTCCTAGGTTTGTCCCCATTGCAATTTCGGATGATGGTGATGCCTTGGTTCAGGTATGGAAATATAAGTGTTGATGTGAGTTGATGTTGGAAATATTTTGTGTATATCTTGGAGAATATTCTATGCATAGAGAGATATTATTGGGGAAAATACTATTACTCTGTCTATAAAGTTTTATAACTTTATTGGCGTATTCGAACCACGGTAAATCTTGTTTTTTTTTTTTTTTTAATATATTTTGCTCTTTACTTTGTGTGGTTGTGCGTGTATCGAAGATTTTTTTTATCAACAGTAAAAATATATAAGCTTAGTTTATAAGCCTTTCAATAGCTTATTAGCTAATGGGCTTATTTACAAATAAGCTGTAGTCATAAGCTCTTCAATTGGTTATTCGCTAATGGGTTTGTTGACATTTAACTGTTTGAAAGCTCAATTCATATGTTGGTACTTAACTGAGAGGGCACGGTTGTTTGATTTAGCTTATAATATGTAAGAGTTTGTGGGCTATAGTTATAAGCTCCTGAATAGCTTAATTAGCAAATGGGTTTAGGAAATAAATTTTAGCTGTTTGAATAATGTGAGTTTACATGTTGTTACTTTGTGCTAACTTATAAAATATGAGAGCTTACTAGCTGTTGTTGTGAACTCTTTGATATCTTAATAGCTAGTGGGTTTATCGACAAATGAGTTGTTTAGCTGTTCAAAACTCTGAGTTTATATGCCGTTATTGGATTAGACGTCATAGTTTTTTTGGCTTGGGGTATAAATGTAAGAGTTTAGAAGCTGTAGTATATAAGCTCTTAAGTAGCTTATTAGCAAGCAAATGGGTTCCGAAAATAACATTTGAATAATTAAGTCTGTTTGTTGTCACTGGATTTAGAGGGCATAGTGGTTTTGCCTAGCTTAAACTGTAAGAGCGGTAGCTATAAATTCTTCAATAGCTTACTAGGTAATGAGCTTGTTTAACATTTCAAATAATACGAGCTATTATGTTGTTACTGAATTTAGAGGGCATAATTGGCTTAGCTTATAAATGGTAAGGTTTACAATCTGTACTTATAAGCTCTTTAGTAGCTAATTAGCTAATGGGCTTATTTTCAAATGAGTGTTTTAACTGTTTGAATAATGTGACTTTAGATGTTGTTACTGGATTTGGAGGGCATAGTGTTTTTTCTGTTTCTTTTCCTTTTCTAGCTATAACTGATTGGTAGCTTTTCTTGTTTTATATGTTAGCTGAAGTTATACAGTTTTCTCTACAAAATTTTCAAGTTTCTTTGATGATGGGGATGTGAGCATTAAGTAGTAGGCAAATATGAGGCTTAAAATATCAATAACTATAATCAAAACTAGCTTAATGGTGCAGAACATTTTTAAAAAGGTGAGTTAGAACGGAGGGGAGGAGTCTAGGCTGGGACTGCAAAAGGGTAAAATTAGCTGTTGAATCCTGTTCTAAAAGGTGTCTCTGTTGGTGATTACCTTCCAAGTGCTCTTCAATAGAGAAAGTTTAACTAGCTAGTGCTGCTTTTTTGCAAAGGTTGAAGGCATTAAAGTGGAAATTGCAGTTACTTTGAAGGACAGAGATGGAACACTTAGGGTTTCTCCCTTGCACTGTCAGTGTCATGTGAAAGACATCTCTATAGAGATGGATGGTGGCGCATCTTGGCTATATCAAGGGTAGGAAACTCTTATCCGTAATGTATTGTTCTTTTGAGGAACTATAGCTTGTCCCAGTTTCTTGTCATAATTAGATTTAATAATGCTGCATATTATACTTTGCTGGTGTCTGTTTTATTGTTTGAAGTAGCTTCACCCCTGAAAGAAAAATTTCAGTTCTTGTTTCCAACTAGCAAAACTGCTTTTTGCCAAACAGGCCAATACCAAAGGAAACTAAAAATTTTGATAATGCCTAAAAATTTAAAATATTATTGTTTCCTTTTATTGTTTCTGATCTCTTTTTATTATTGGTTGGTAACTATATGAATTCATTTTCTTTCCTTAGAAGTTGGTAACAAGATATTTAGCTTCCACTGGTATTATCATCATTAGCGATGATGGCAATATTTAAAAAGAAGTTTCTTGTTTTATGATTGGTTTTTAGTGCATATTTGCTAGTGCTTCCACTGGTAAAACCATCATTGGCGAGCATGGCAATATTCAAAAAGAAGCTTCTCGGTTTCCTTCTTCTCTCTTAAGCTTCCTATTGTTCTATCACTGTTTGGTTATTCAACTTCACTTGCGCAACTTTTGACTTGTACATTTAATTCAATCCTTGGTTTAAAAACCATACCATTGGGGGAATTTCATATTTCCATTTGTTTTGTTAAGATGATACGTAATTTATTTTTATTCCAAAACAAACTGAAGTTGAGGAAAAGTTACATCTTACTTAACTCTTTAAGGAATCTTATCTTGGATATATCATAAAACTATTCTCCGGAAAACCTTGAGAGTTGGTCAATATTTGGCAAAGATGGTCATCTTAAATGTGATACAAAGATCTATTTCTTGGCCAATGTTTCAATTTGCCTTATCTACAGTTTTCTAGGGACTGAATTTTATGGCCTTCATGCCGCTATAGTTGAATTAATAACATAATTCTTGCCTTTAATGCTACATTTCCAGGGTGGTTGATGCTTTTCAATGGAAAATAGTATCTGCAGTCGAGGATGCTGTTTGCAAGAAAGTCAGAGAAGGAATAGACAAGCTTGATTTGTTGTTGCAATCAGTTCCAAAACAAAAAAGGATTGATAACATTGCTTCGCTGAATATCACTTTCGTGAATAATCCTGTTTTGAGTAGTTCTTCTATAGAACTTGAAATTGATGGTCTATTCACAACAAATAAACAAATTATGTTTTCGGAATATTACAATGAAGGATCTCGGAGAAGTGGTTTCTGCAATCATCTGCCTCGGATGGTTGAGTTTTCATTACAGGAAAATGTTTTCAACTCGGCTGCATTTGTTTACTTCAATGTAAGTTTTTTACATTGCCTAACCTTTTATTTGCAGATAATCCAAAAGCACAGTTACAGAATTTTTTGTTTTTTGTTTGGCATACTTTGCTAATCTGGAAGAAAACCTATCATTGATGATTTAGCTTGTGCAATTGTGAGTCATAGACTCGTAAAATAATTGGATAATTGGAACTAATAGTTGCTTTTTTGGGTCAGACAAAACCCATGCAGTGGATTATTGACAACATAGCTGATCAATCAATTTTGAACACTGCTGCATGGAGATACATTGTTCCTCAGTTGTACAAGCAGTACCCGGATGATGACATGAATCTTAATATATCTGTAACATCTCATCCCATCATAAAAGTTTCGGCTACTGGCATTTATGTCACCACTCCTTTAGATGTGACAATTGATGTTTTAGAACCGGGAGCAGTTGTACCGGTTGCTTGCATCTCATCGGTATGCCTAATTGAAATGATATCAACCGTGGCTGCAATTTTTTGTGCTCTATTCTTTACCTTGACATATCATGCCTCTTTTCTAATTTTTTATTCCAATTACTTATTGACATTATTTTTTTTGTATTTATTTAAGAGTTTGTTTGGGATTGATAGAATGAACATTACTATATTTTTTGTTACTCAACCAGCAGATTAGAATAAGGTGTCTGAAATTTATCTATAAACAGCAAAGAAGCTATTCTGGACCATTTAAGATGTCTTATAATTCCCAATAACATAACCTAATGGCTGAAGCTGAAGATACTAGTTGCTTTCTTTGTTTCCTTTTCATAATTGAAAACCTTTCTATTATAAGCCGAGAAACTGTTATTGTCAGGCAGTTAAATAAGTCGTTGATGGTGGTTACTAATCGTTGTTTATGGTGCAGGTAATAACTGCATCGTGCTCTCCAGAAATACGTCCGGATAATCTAGCTGGTACCATCAAATTGATTGACTTCACCGCATCTTTGAAGTGGAGCAAAATTGGAGACCTTCAGATACATCTACTTGAGGTAAACCATGTTAAATAAACTTTCAGTAGAACCAACCTTACTCGAAGTAACCATTTTAGCGTTGAGTAATATTACTTATATTGAAACTTACAATATTATTAGTTGTAACTATAAATGTTTTAACCCTTAATTATAGTTTTTGGAAATGGCTATTCTTTAAATGGTAACATCAAAGGGCTAAAATCTAGTATTCAAAAAAAGAATATTGTGGGCTTAAAATTACTGTAAGCTTCTGCTTTAAAGTTCCTTAATCAATCTGGAATGGAAATCATTTAGTCGAGATTTTAGTTGTTTAGCTAACAAAATCTTTCCTATCTTGTAGATGGTGATGTCAAAATTGCTCAAAACTATTTTCTTCCCGTACGTGAACTTACGCCTTATGAAAGGATTTCCTTTGTCACTTCCTTACGGCTTCACACTTCAACATGTTAAAATCCTCTGCGACAACTCGAGGGTTATGATCTGCAGTGATGTTTCCTTCAAAGAGCAGTACGATCTCAGTCAGCTATCTATGAGTACAAGTCTTATCTAGGCGAGGAATAGATACTACTTTCGTTCATTTCAAGCGTGTGAAAATATTGGTGTCTACATCCTTTTCATGTAAATTTGTATATATATTTTGATATTTCTGTTGTCTGCCTCCTTTATTGAATTTATTGAGCACTCTAAATGGTGAGATTGGATGGATATATATAGTAGGCTTTGATCAGAACTTCAAACTTGATATGATCTTTCAATCATTGAGAACGGAAACAAGTTTTTGAGTTTTGACAATTAATTTGAGATTGCAGAATTAAGGCTCCTTTGATGATCCGAGGCCTTCTTTTGGATGTGCTTAGTTGCTTGGAACTTCCTTCCTTGGTACGGTTTATGCTGCTCGAAGTGTCTTTCGGACAGTCAAAATCGAGAGCTTCAAAGCTTGAAAGGTTCAAGCCGTTATTTCCTAAACTTGGTTGGTTTTTTTAAATAGTTCAAATAGTTCATGTTCACGTCATTTAATACATAATTTTTTTTTTAATTTTTATTTTTGAAGTAACCATATATTTTTTTTTATAAATATATTAAATCTAATCATCAATAAAGCAAAAATAAATATGATCTTAAAAAATTTTAAATGTTATTTCTAATTTTAAAGAACATAAATTAAAATTAATTGATATATTTATCATTAAAAAACAATTTTTAATTTTTTACAAAATTGAATTGTAATTAGCTTGATCAAGATCCAAACTTGGAGTTGTGTTGATTGAAGTTTAAGCCCAGCCCATTAATAGGAACACATCATGCTGACGTGGGGTATTGTCTCTGGTAGTCAACAAAACAAATCCGGTCAAGTTTCTCTTGCTGAAACTCGGGTTCATGTAAACCGGTCCGGTTCAATAACGCAACACCAACCCCCCCCCCACCCCCCCCTCTCTCTAAATTCTAAAAGCACCCGCACTCTCTCTTTAACCTCCTCTGCGATGCCACTCCCTTCTTTCTCTCTCTCACCAACATAACATAACATAACATAACCCAAATCTCCCTCTCCAATTTACCCGCCAAAAAGGCATTACGCAATTTAACGTCTCAATTTATTTTCTCTGGTTTTTCAAAAATTTAAACCCCTCTCTGCTTCGTCTTCCTCCTGTCGCTCCCGCTCCTTCTCTAGGGTTTCTCTTTCTCATTCTCTTTCCTTTTTCCTCTCATCTCAATCTTTCTCTGTGTCTGCTGCTGCTGCTGCTGCTGTTGCCTCTCTTTTGAAGGTTATATTGATACGACTCCGTTTCACGAGCTTATCTATGTGAGGGAATGGAGGCGTCGGTTAGTAACGAGCCTGGGAATGATTCGTCGGAGGCGGTGGCTTCATCGGCTGGCGAGAAGAGAACTTTGGAGAATGGGGAGAACGGAGAAACCGAAGAGCTGTCCGTTCGATCGCCGAAGAAGCTGCGATGTGGTCTCCAGGAGGAGATGAAGAGAGTGGCGGAGATAGTCCTGGTTTTGTCGGCTATGGGAAAGATGCGCGGCGGGAAGGGCCCGACGGATGCGGAGGTGAAGTTGATGGCGGAGGCCAGGGCGAAATTGGTGGAGATGTGCCGAGAATTCGCGCCCAAGGATATTGTAGGTAGGGATGCTATTGGAGCTGTAATTGAGGATTTAGGTCTCAATGGGAAGCTTAAGGACCAAAGGTTAGGGTTTCGGGGTCCCAAATTGACAATTTCAGAAAAAGTCTCGCTGGCCAAGAGGAAGGTACTTTGTTTTGGTGATTTGCACTTGCTCTTAGGTTTCTGTTAAATTTGTATACTTTTTGTTGGATTTTGAGTTGAACTATGTACTTCCTTGGTTGGTTTATTAAGTTTCCCGTTGTATTGAAACTTGAACGGTTTTTTTCTTCGCATCGTCCAGCTATTTTATATGTTTAACTGGATATTGTTCTTTGATGCTTGTCCAGATGGATGAATCCAAGAAACTTACTGCACCTTCCACTACATTTACACCTCATCCATTGCAACAAAGCGTTGGTGCAGCTACTGAAAGACCGAGTCATCCGCCTATAGGTTCTGCTACGCATACTGTTCGTATAATACCAACAGATAAGCCAAGTCAGGCTCCTCTGTCTTCAGGAGGCTTTCAAGGTTCTTCACGGCCAGGACATGTTACGCCAGCAATCAATACATCTCTACAACATCAATTCCACACCGGTGAAGTGAAAGCACCTGTGGTTTCAGGTGGGTTACCTGGCGGCCATTTCACTCCTAGGTTTGAGAGATCGCAGACCAAATTGGAGGGAGGACTCAATGGTTCGACTAATGCAGCCCAAGTAACAGGTTGGTTTCAATTCTCATGTTGCGGGTGTAAAGAAATTAACATGAAATAGGCCTGGAACAGGGGGTGCAAGATAATAACTATTATATGATACACTCTTATTATCTGGTTATCTGGATCATAATTTTAACAGAATCTTGATCATAACAAATGATGTGTTCGTGCTTATGTGGTCATGAATCACTATTCGAATATTTTTAGAATATTTTTTTTCATTTTTTTAAATTAAGCAAAATTATACCTCAATTAAATTATTTTATACCTAGTACAATCTTCCCTTAACAGGTAAGTTAATACTAAATTGAGAACATTTTTCAATCTCAAATAGGCATTAAATATCAAAGATTGATAGTTGATAATTTTTTAAAAATTAAAAATTAAGATACTTTTGGAACAAATTCAGATTTTTTATTAAGATTATTCCAAAATTTATGTAAAATTGATTAATTTTTTTTTTGTGATTTTAAAGGAATTTAAATATTAGTTATTTTGCAATTATATTATTTTAAGTACTTGTTAATTATTTTAATTATTAATTATTGTGATAGTATTATTCATTAATTATTTCAACTATATTCTGTCTGTAAAAGTGTATTCAAATATACTTTCAACAAAGTACTGTAAAAATATATTTTAGTCAATTATGGATAAAATAGTTCTATCCAGCATCATTTAAAATGAATAAAACATAGTAATGAGTTTGTAATCAGTTGTTCCTAATTGCAGACCAAACAAGATAATAATCTCAGTTTCATTATATTCTTATTTCACTTGGCAAATCAAACGATCCATAAGTATTCCCTACGAGGCCTTGAATATAATAAATTGCAGATGACACACTAATAAATTACTGAGGTTTTAGGGTTTTGGTGTTTGTTCTTTCATGAAATGTGGCATTAATGAAGGAAAAAGAACAAATTTAGGATAGAAATCCTATTAGGCGTATTTCCATTATGGCATGTTGTTTTTTAGTTTTTCCACCTTAGTTTTTCTTCCTAAGTGGTTAGCTAGTTTTTCTTCCTAAGTGGTTAGCACTTTTCCTTATCTGATTTCTAATGTAGTACTGCATTGTAGATGCGCCTTCTTGTGATTGATTGTTATTGAATATCATAGCATGAGTTTCTTAAAAGCTTTCAGATTTTTAACTACTCAATTTTCCTTTGAAGGCTGCATCCTAGTTTACTGCTGATGACTTATTTTAAGTTT
Organism: Carica papaya; assembly: GCF_000150535.2. Next base: position 2,079,849 of record NW_019014680.1, on the reverse strand, counting down.
TCTCTCTTTATGAATTGGATTTTTCCTAATGTATTTAGATTTCCTTTTAGGTTAATCTTTGTGGTCAAAATTGGCAGAATTAGTAGGAGCCTTTGAATCTTTATGAACATTAGTCTCCATATTCAAATACGGAATCAGATTTATTCAGAAAAAATCAGCTTACTTTTGAGTTTACAAAAATATATACACTGCTGTTTGTTGAGATTTTTGAATTGATATTGTTGCTGTCACGAAATGTCCCATCTATCTCCAGTTCTATTTCAGCTTTAAACAAAGAGAGGTAAATGCCCTTGCTAGTCTAAGAAAAAATGCTAAAATAATTGTTTAATTTTTTTTTTAGGGTTCTGTTTCTAGAAAGCATTAGGCTTGGCTTAAAATATAGGTATTTAGAAGGCTAGCATTCTATAGTTTATTGCTGATAACTTATTTAAGTTTTTTCTATATAGGAGTTGGATTTCCTAATTTATTAGAGATCCTTTTAGGTTAATCTTGGTGGTCAAAATTGGTAGAATGAATAGGAGCCCGAGAATCTTGCGAGCGTAAGTCTTAGGAATCAACTATGGAATTAGATTTATTCAGACAAATTCAGCCTACTTCTGAGCTTACCAAAATATATACACTGCTGTTGATTGAGATTTTTTAATTTAGTGTTGATGTTTTCACAGAATGTCCCATCTATATTCAGTTCTACTTCAGCTTTAAACCAAGAGAGGTAAACGCCATGCTAGTCTAAGAAAAAGTACTATAATAGTTGTTTTAATTTTTTTGTCTAGGGTCCTGTTTTTAGAAAGTGTTTGGCTTAAGTTAAAGGAGGAATTTAGAGGTTCTATAACTTATCAACTCTTTAATAACATTTATGATGTGAGCGATTTTGCTTTACACAAGCGAACTTGTTTACGAGTACTTGATCATTAACTTAAGATCTTCCTCAACTATTGGTGGCTTGTTTGCCTGAGATCCCATCAATGGGAGTTTTCTCATGTGTGGCTAACCTTTGGCACATGAATCCCTTGTGCTGATGAAGTTACTTTGTCTGTGGAAAGTATGTAATTTAATGACTGAGTTATGTAGGTTTTGAGGTTCATTGTTGAGGTTATAGGGTGATTTCTAAAGCTTCTGAACTCTCTCTCTCTGTCTCAGTAATAGTTTTATACTTGGTTTCCAATGTTTGGCTCCGCTAGCCGAAATGCTAGTGGGACTGAGACATTTTCTAGTGGTGGAAAAGAAATCTTTCGACGTGGTAGGAGAAGGGAGCGGGGTGAGAGTGTATGAGAATGGTTGGGATTATCGTAAATCTTTATTTTTCCAGAAGGAAGATTTGAAGTGGTTGCTTCAGAGCCTTAGGGAGTTTAGGTGGGAGAAAGGTGAGAGTGTATGGGAAAGATGTCGCCGAAGTAGTTGGAGGACACTTCGAATGTCTCCGGGAAGCAACAAGCGAGGTAAGCTTTTAGTGTTCTCAGAAGACAAGGAGGTGGTTAGTAGATATTTAAATAGAATAATTCTTCCGGAGGGAGATAAGGCAGATGGTTGATGACAGTTTATGGAAGCAGTCCATGTGGTGGCGGATATCGAGCTGGTTTCTCCGGTTTGGCTAAATGGGAAGGGAGGAAGTAAACTGGGGCTTGGTACGTGTATAGGGGCTCCGGTAGAATGGATGATAAGATGTCTGGATTGTATGGTGGAGTGGGGCGTTCGGTTGGAAAGGAAGAGGGCGACCTTTGCGGCAGTGATGAGAAGGCAAGAGGAGAATGGTAGATGGGTAGGGCAAGCAGTGGTTCCGGGG
>NW_019014680.1:2042296-2055975 GCF_000150535.2 Carica papaya | reverse complement strand
GTAATCCTGCTGCTCAAAACATGGGTTTTGTTCAAACCAATAATCATAATGAAATTGCCAAGATTGTCCAGAAGTTATTGCATCCACAGCTTCCTCACCATCCTACTTGGAATCCTCCTTCAAGGGAATATATGAATAAAGCTTTAACTTGCCAAATGTGCAAAGTCACCATCAATGACGTGGAAGCTGTGCTTATTTGTGATGCTTGCGAGAAAGGATTTCATTTGAAATGTCTGCAGGCAGCTAATCTAAAGGGAATTCCTAAATTAGAATGGCATTGCACAAGATGTCTGCATTTATGCAACGGAAAGCTTCCCCCTCCTAAATATGGACGCGTAATGAGAAGTATGATTGCACCAAAAGTGCCTTCTAACACAGGTGTAATGCAGTTATCTTCAGAAAAGAAAATATCATCCCTAGATTCACAGGATAATCAGCACAAAATAAAAACAAATGGAAACCCTGGTTTACAAAGTCCTGCTGGCCCCGGTACTATGAGCAGCAACTTTTCTGAGCCAATCTCTGATCCTAGGGCCCTGAATTCAAGAGAAATGCAAGGAAGTAACTTATCGTCAAGTAAATCAGGTTTCGATCAGAATACGATTTCTGCAACCTGCCCAAGTACCTCGACAAAATCATTAGAAGCTTCTGGTCCTACTTTTCCATCCAATGGAAATTTGAATCCACCCAGCCAAATTGCCGAATCATACAGCCATGAAGAGAAATCAATTTCTGAATCAGAAAATGCAAAATCACAACCTCCTGCAATGTCTGTCGGTACACATGATCATAGTCAACCCTCACAAAACACACAGTACCAATCTGGAATTGCTTTGGGGAAGGAAATTATTATTCCAGACTCAGAGCATACTAATGTAAGACAAGATGATGATAACATTTCAAGAATGAATGAAAGACAGCAAGGTGTGGCACAAGAAAATCCCACTGGAAGTTCTGGACCTTGGACTGATGATGGAAAACATGATAAGGTTACCTCTGAAGGTTCCCATGGTGTTGAGTGGATAGGTGATGTTCGTCAAGTTGTGGATGGGAGAAAATCTTATCAATCTTGTCGCATTAATGGAATAATATATAAAGTGCAGGATCATGCTCTCTTGCGCTCTAGCCAAGACAAATTGATACCTATGAAGCTTCAGGCAAGCTATTCATCTAGCATTTATACATGTTTCTGGCACTGACATAGTTGTCTATCTCGCATAGTCTTTTACTCTCATTTTCTCTGTGTTTATTTGCTTGTGGAGGTCACTTACTTCAGGTTATCTTCTATTTAAGTATTTTTACCCCTTTGTTTTTTAATAGGAAGTTTAATCTTTTAAGCAGGCTATGTGGGAGGACATGAAAACTGGATCAAAGTGGGTGGTTGTTAATAGGTGCTACTTTCCTGCTGATCTACCGGAGGCTGTTCGCTCCCAGTCTGACGTTGAGAACAATGAAGTGAATTCTCTTTCACTTTTACCACATAATTCTTTATTATTGTAGGATTTCAAGTATCAACATTTATAGTCCTTTGGTTATATAATAATTCATTGCTTCAGTAGACCTATTAGAATTTCTAGTGATGTTAACAGCAATCATACATATATACAAATGTATGGAGGCTGGTTGTCTTGTCCTATTTGCATAGTGTCCGAGGAAGAGCTCCCCTTCCTTGACTTGGCTTCATAGCATGTAACATGCTTGCACGTGCATGTAGGAGAACCAGCCAATATGTAATATAGAAGAGTAATAATGCTCCTCATCGCTGCTTTATTGCAGGTTTATGATTCAAATAGCAATAGCACTATAATGGCTAGCTTGATTCAAGGTCCATGTGAAGTTCTTCCTGCTACAAAGTTTAAAGACAAGAATGAACGGCGGATGCAGTTAGGAACTGAGGCAAACAGAGGATTACCACCGGTTTTCCACTGCAAGTAGGGATTTATGAACCTTATGTTGCTTTTCTCTTAGTAAAATATTTGATTTCTCTTCTTTCTAGGTTTCTGTCTAAATGTGAATGATTCAATCTTTATTAATATAATTATATAACAATATTTATTATTCTAAAAGTAAACGTAAACGTTGCTGCCATAGTAACATGATAATGAAGGAAAGAAAGAAGCCACATAAGATAGAAAAATAGATTGTTGAATAGGATATTTTATTATTTAATTATTTTAATTCATTATTTTATTAATTAAGATGATATAATTAGAATTTTATAAGAATATTAATCTCATATAAATAAAATTTTATTAAAATAAGATTTTTCTTATTAGTAGGTTAGAAATTTTATAAATATTTTAATTGTAACAATTTAAAAAATGATAAATAAATTATTATTTTTTTTCAAAAAATCTACATGATATCAGAGTCAAATAAAATTATTTTAGAATTTTAATTTTAGGGTTTCTTTTAAACTTTAAAATAACATAATAGGCTGAGTTGGGGTGTCATCATCACCTCAGATGGTATTGTAAACTCACCGACAGCTTGAAGTTAATCAAAGAAGTTGCGGCTGTCCATGTCTGTGCGAGGTGAGGCATCCGAGTTCTAGATTGCAACATGAAGTGGTCTGTTTGTGCGGGGGCGACCAGCGGCGGTCCAGATCTGAACAGACGTCGGAGAAGACGAATCGCCGTGCATATGCAATCTGCAAACGGCCTGTGCGTGGTGGCGTTCCAGATCTATTCAGATCTACATGAAGAGAAGGCTAGAAAGAGAGAGATCGCAGCGCATCTGTCCAGATCAAGCCTAGCCATCCGCTTGAGCCGAGTGAACCGAGCTGAGGTGAGTCTAGCCTTAGCCGAGCTGAGCTGCTGCCTGAGTCAAGCTGAGCCGAGTTGAGTTTGATATGAGCCGTGCCGAGCTGCTGCCTTGAATAGAGCTGAGGCATCCATGCCTGAGCCGAGTTGAGCCGAGCTCGTGCCTGAGCTGAGCTGAGCCAGCCGCTAGTTTGCCAGGCAGATTTGCTTTCTCTGCGTGTGAGCTGCTCTGACCAACTTTTTTCTAGTCCTTTCTTCGGCGCGCGGCTGCCTCTGATTTCGCAACCAAACCTTCTTCATGCACGAGCCACTCTGGCCAACCTTTTCTGGTCTTTTTTCCTGCTCCTTTGCACGCATCCGCCTTTGGTTTCGTGATACTGGTGCAGATCTACTTTCTTTGCGTGCAAACCGCTTCGACTAGTCTTTTTTGGTCCTTTTTCCAACTCCTCTGCGTGCGTATGCCTTTAGTAGACGGCATAATGACTTGTCAGAATTTGATCTACAAGTTGAACATGTGTGATATTATTGCACCAACTTGAGAAAGGATGTTGAGTAGGATATTTTATCATTTAATTATTTTAGTTTATTATTTAATTAGTTAAGATAATATAATTAGAATTTTATGAGAATAATAATCTCATATAAATAGAATTATAATAGAATAAAAATTTATTTATTAATAGATTAGAAATTTTATAAATATTTTAAGTGTAGCAATTTAAAAAATGAAAAATAATTGTTTTTTTTTTTTCAAAAATCTCCACAGATGATAGTATGTTTTCTCATAATATTTCGTGGCAATGAAGGAAAGAAAGAAGAGCTGCATAATGGACAGAAACTTCTCCATTATTTTGCTGTTTCTATCCATTATGTTGCTCTCCTTCTCTTTCCTTCATTACCATCCATATTACCATACCATCATGGTCTATTTTTCTATTTTGTCGCTCCTCCATTTTTGTTTCTCTCAAAAAATGGAAGTAGAACTCAAGTTTTCTTCATTAAAGAATCTAAAGTGACTCTCTCTCTCTCTCTCTCTCCTTTTTCTGGGGAGAGTGTTTCTTCATTCTGTCTCTAGGCTAGTTCTCTAGTCTGTTTGATACCTTTCCTCATGATTGTCTCCAGCCCTAGGAGATTTTTGGTCATTGAGCAAAAATCTTTTGACATTGTGCTTGAGGGGTCAACTTTGTGAATATCAATGAAAATGGTTGGAGCACTTGATCAATTGGTTGTTTTTGTGGGAGATGAGGTGGAGTGGCTCTAAAGGGTCTTTGGTGAATCTTAGTAGGAGAAGGGATCAAGGTGATGGGTGAGAAATATGGTGGTAAGAATCACACAAGTTCTTGGCTTCAACAAACCAGGTTGGAGATGTGTTGTGGAGAAATTACATTCCAGAAGGCTTTGAAGCCAATGGTTGGTGGAAGATGATGTTTGGGGTTTGTGATCTTTTGGGTAAGCTTTTCATATGCCCTTGGAAACTGAAGATAGTTTCTATTCGGCTTGCTGCCATCAGGGAGCCAGCACTACATGTCGATTTGGCTAGATATGTAATGTGCTAATTTTTGCTTAGTGTTTCTCTATCAGTCATGATAAAGATCTCTTGGTCGTCAATCTTTTGCATAACTCACTTGGGAGAAGAGCAAGGGGAAGGGATCCAGTTGATCCTAGGTTAGGTTGAACTTAAATTTCAAATTTTCCTATTTCAGAAACTTCCAATCTTTTGCAGGATTTTCTAAAGCAGCTTTAGCATATAGGATCAATTATATCCCAAGGTCTTTTGTTTCGGAGTTGGGACTTTTGTCTTGACAGGTCCAGGTCTAGGTGGAGATGAGATAATCTTATTTGCTATGATGGACAAGAACGATGGAGTAACAACATTTTTGTGGGTGGGTGTTCCAAAAGGGGTACGTTGTGTGAACAAAAGGGGAACATGCAATCGAAATGATTGGAAAATGGTGGCTATTGAGACTGGGCTGGTTAGAGAATTAGTAGGCTTTTAGATCTGAGTTTTGAAGGGTTTGAAAGCCTTTTGTATCATCTTGAGCCATGAAGAGTAATAGTGGTCAAAATGGGAGTATTAAGACATCCAACTTGCGTAGGAAGAAGAAATAGGTAGGGGATAGGGCTAAAGAAACTAAGGAGACTCTCGTAGTTCTCTAGTTATGAAGCACGGGAAAGCAATGGGTTGGGTTTCAAGAGTGGGTCAGATATTGAATCACTAAAAAGTACCTTTAAGATTTATTGTCTTGGGCCTTGATTACCTTGGGAGTTATTTGGCAGGAAAAGAATAAGAGAATTTTTGAGGATATAAAATCTTCTTTTAATAAGATTAAAGACATCTAGTTTTAGGCCCTATGTTTTCTTATTTTTTGTTTTTTTTTTTTAAATGGCCTCCCACTTTAGTTATGCTGAGGATTTAGGGACCTTATTAACATTTAGATAGATTCGTAAAGCTGTTTTGTAATTAGGTTGAACCCTTTGGTACCATGTTAATATATCTCTTTTTTTTTTCTTAATAAAATAGAGGCTTTCTAATTTGTCCTTCCAGTTTATTTAACCATGTAAGATATCCCTATATTATGAAGACTTAGCACTTTCTTCTGAGCGGAAATGATATCATGCATGCTTCTTTGTCACGCATCATTTACGGCACATCCCTGAAAGTGTTCCTTCTTATGTTCTCAAGCTTGGATCTTAAAACATTTAGGTTGTAATTTTTCAATGGTCCAAAAAACTTGATAACTCTATTGGAAATTCTCTTGATTGATGGGAACATGGTTGGTTGAATACTTGCTTCTCTTAAAACCTTGGTTTTGGTTCACATGCTGTCAAATGTTCTCTCTATTCTATGCTTGATGACAAAGAGATTTCATCCACTTACAACGGGCATTACAATCACAAGAAAGTTGAATCTTAATCACCTATATAATTATGTTTGTTTCTGCATTTCTTTCTTCTCCCTCTTTTGCCAGAAAAGGGAAAAAAAATTTGTTTCAATGCATGTAATTGTCCCCTAGTTCTTTGATATAGAATATCTATAACAAGGACATTAAGCTTATGCTTATGGCAAATTTCCTTTGGTAATTGATGATGACACTTGACATGATATATTCTTTTTACTTTCTTTACTTGGCACTTCACTATGCTGTTTGGCTGAGTTAGCCTAATTCCATCTATGACTAATTTGCCTAAATGTATTACTCTTCTTAAAAATCATTGTCTTCACATAGTATAGAAGGTAACTGGTTTCATTTGAGAAGATAATAAATTGTAGTGCCTAGGCTTTTCTTCATTGCCTCAAACTTTTGCTTTCAGGGGGTTCTATGACGAATTCAGAGGGACTCTCACCATATTCTGAGTTGACCTGGCTATACACCTAGTTTAGTTAATGAGAACATCTTTGGTTACAGCAAGTGTACGAGGCATCCTTTGGGTCAGGTAACCAACCAGAACTGTTGCTTAACATATTAGTTTATGTTGTAAATTTGGGCTACATTCAATATGTACTAATTTGTACTGCATTTTCTAGTGTGCTCGTTTTACTTATACTCTCAGGTGTTTGTGTGTGTGTTTGTGATTTGTATATTTACTAGCAGTTGTGTTGCAACAGGTGATATGTGGTGAACTGAGCTTCTACAGACAAACAATGATTAAAGAGAAACCGGTTGGTGTTCTACATGTAGTTTTAGTAGTACTAATCTGTACCATATTCTTTATAGCAATGTAGATTCGTGTCCTTGATGTCCATTTGTTCTTCCAAACTTGCTATTAGATTATCATGGATCATAAGATGGTATTTTTTTCTTTGAAATCTCTGGTATTTGCATGTCTTGAAACATGTCACTGATCCAAAAACAATTATCTATAAATTTTTTATGCAATTTATCACCCTACACCCTAGTTTGTGCTAGAGGTCGCACCTGACTTTCTTTCGGCTCTAAGACTCTTGAGGGGGAAGCATTTCAGGCCTGCCCATTTCTTATTAGATGCTAGTTATTTCTTAGAGACAACCAATAACACAAGGGTAGTTGTTTGTTTTTTGGAAAATCTTTTTTGTTATTCGGGGGAAGTTTTTGGTACCTGCAATCTGGGAAGATACCAAGTCTGTTTGGAAACAAATCTAGATTTTCTCTTTTTTTTTTTTTTTTGAAGCATATTTACAAGTTCATATTTACTTCAATTAGAATATTGAAAATTCCCCTTACAGTTGAAACAATGAATTTTAAATTAGATAAGAATTTTTACATTAGTTTCAAACATAGCCTAAGAGAAATGGCCACAGTAAATAGATAGAAACGACAATAACTTAATGCACTTCAATTCATCATAGTTGGATTGGTATTCATTGTTATTTGAAGACTGATTTTGTAGTATTAACTCTGCCAACATATAATATTCCTACGAGGATAAATTCTGGGATATTTACATGAATCATGTTTAATGTAGTAATTGTCTGACAATTATTTTGGGTCAATTTATAAGATGGTTTCGACTCAAAATATAATAAATTGTTAAGTGTTTATTTTGCACATTTTACCTTTATAAGCAACTGGTTTATAAGCAGCTTGAAAAAAGTCCAAACGAGTTGAAATTCCAATTGTATCTTTCATCAATTAGTTTGACCTTCATTTGTTTCAGGTTTGGGGATAATGATGATTCTTTGACATTAGGATTTTCTCTCTTGAAGCTTTTAAAGGGATAGATAGCCTAATGCATCTGCCAGCTTAATTAGTTTGAAACCCACCCGTTCTCACTTCTTGATTCTTCATGGTCAATTATCTCTCTCTCTAACTCTATTTATATATATATATATATATATATATATATATATATATATATAGTTGTCAGTTGTTAGGATATACCAAATAAACTAACTTTTGCTGAAATCTGGGATACACTGTTCTTCTCATGTTAAAAAATTAAAAAGCCAAAAACCCTAACTTCCATGAAAACAGTTCCCAATGACCTTAAAACTCAGCTGCATGATTTTTTTAGATTATATGTATCTGCATCCTAAATTGTTAATGGCCGAACCATTAATGCTTCCAACTGATTTGGATGCCTTGTAGTTGAAGGCATTTTTGGGTTGACGATACAAGTTTACAGAAGTTTGTATTATTGGCACTGACTTACAGAAAAAAAAAAACCATGTCTAGAGTTGGACACCTTTACCTTGGGGACCTCCCCAACCTATTTAGAGAAATTATGCCGCATTAAAAAATATATATATATATATATAAATTTAATTAATTATTTAAATTATTAAACTAGTAATAATAAAGAATAGATTTCATATTATTATTAATTTATATTATAAAAGTTATTTTTAAAAAATAAAAAATAAAAAATAAAAAACATTTAAACTAATTTATTTTTTGTTAGGAAATGAAAAGAAATTAAGTGTGTGAAATAATTTAGCCTATTTTTGAATTATAGATTTCCTCTTTATATGTTTGTCCTTATTTAACCAAGCCTACTGGTTGATACTGCCTGATAAATCCAGAACCAAAGGCATTAGCAGCATGGTTTGACTCCGTTGCCTTTTGTTAATTGCGTAGCACCACCACGCCTTTGGATAAAGATCTGGCAAATCCAAGTTGTGATGGTCAATACACTGAATTTTAGGGATTTGGCGTGCCTTATAAAAGCTTTGTTATTGTTTGCTATTCAATAATTACTCCATTTTCAACTATATGGCTAGTTTTTGAATGTACTACTTATATAAAAATAAGGGTAAATTATTATTAAATTAAATAGTTGGATTATATTTAAAACCTTTTTTAAAAAAAATAATTCAAAAAAAATGACTTTAAATAATTAATTAAATTAATAAAAAATTATTAATTTATTAATTCCATTAATTAAGGAAACCTAAATATTCAAATACGATATAATTATTTTACCATTTTCATTAAAAAAATGTTTAAATTTTGGAGGTTAAAAAACTAATGGTTTTGTGTTAAAATCACACAGCACATACAAAATATAATTAAGAAACCACACTTATATTATTATTATTATTATTATTTAGACTTATGATATATCTATTATCTTAAATTAATATCTTTATAATCAGTCATAAACTCTTCTTATTATACACATGAAATCTCAATATAACCATTCCAAATTTAAATTAATAAATAAAAAATCTTCAATAATATTGTCTTTTTAACCTTTAATCCCGTAATTAATAATAATAATAATAATAAAATCTAATGACCGGCGCTGGGTCCCTTGAAATAAAGCATGATTTTTCATTAGGGTTCTTGGTCAACCAATTCAAATCTATGTAGGCCATAATAACTTGCTACAACTACAAAACAAGAAAGGAACTTCATTTTTTTCTTTTGACCAACAATTCTCTCTTCAACCATAACAAACCATTTAAACCTTGATTATCCTTCTTTACGACTATAATTGTACACACACACATATATATATATATATATATAATATCTATATAGGTTAGTTGAGGGGAGTTATAACTTAGAGATACTTGTATAGCTTTATATGTACACACACACACAGGAGGAGGAGGAGGAAGAAGAAGAAGAAGAAGAAGAAGAAGAAGGAAACTTGGTTTCACGTGAACCGGCGGTTATCACGGTAATATAGACTTTAAGCCGTAAAGAAAGTCACAAGAATGGAAAAACAGATTCCAGGTCTTTAGATTCTTGTTAATTACCCTCATTAATTAATTAATTTGTAACCACATATGCAAAAAAAAAAAAAAAAAAAAAAAACTTTAACGATCAGTTTAAAATATTACACGTGTAAATATACATATATATATATATATATATATATATATACACACACCCTGAAATTACGTGTAGGTATATACAGATTTATGCATGAATGTCCGAGCACCACCAACACAGACTAGTAGTCTAGTTAGCAGTTAAAATCGATTTAGGTGCCAAATGAAACCTTGATTTCAGGAGATATTGTTCTAATAAATCTCACAGGATTGGACTAATTATGATTAATTAGGGTTAATTAAGAAATTATTTCATGAAAATTATTATATGCTATAATCCAGTATTCAATCTATTTCCCTTTTAAATTAGTTGACTGTGTATTAAAAAGAAATCAAATCCTTAATTTTTTAAAGAATTAAAATAAAACCCATACACACACACACACACACATATATATATATATATATATAATAGAGAGACTTGAATTATGTGTGTGTGTATATATATACACACATCGATCTCTTTGATCTCCCATTATCTCAAAAAGTCTACAGACACTTAACTTTAATCAAACATTTAAATAATTAAAAGGGAAAGTTGCATGGCATCATGCTAATTAATCTTTAGTTTTAACTGTAGTTAACAGAACCTATATCGTAATAATTCCAAATATTCCATTCAACATAAAGTACTTAATTAACACACCCCATATATAATTAATATATATATTATGTATACGCACATATATACTTATCTTTATATATATAAATATATATATATGATTGTCATCTTTTGATTACCAGTTTGTAGATGGCTTATATATATATATATATATATATATATATATATATATATGATCCATGTGGTTGTAGTACTAGATTATGTCTCAATAATTTTCATTACTTATTTTATACAGCATTAAGAAATATAGATGCTGCATAAAGTGACCAAATATATATATATATATATGCTTGTATTTACATTAATCCATCCATCAATATTATTACACATCTAGCTAATCTCATGCACGTTTAATAGATATGATATCCATATAGATGGCAAATAGATAAATCCATATATATAGATAATAAATATGCATACACAAAGTAAATGAAGTATATGCATGTACCTATGATATAAATACATATATATATATATAGATACATATGTGGGGTTTTGTCTTCATATGATCATGTGATGAAAATCTTGTTGTTATTGTTAGCAACAGTAGAATTCAGTTGAATTCCGGCAACATCATTATAGGTAAATATAGAGTATATATATCTATGTATACATACATAAATATATATTTATAACTTGTGAGAGCTGCGTAAGAGATCGGAAACATGGAAATCCGGCGCCAATCTTGGGCTTGCCGCTTCCTTGTTTGCTATTTCTGTTTATCAGTTTTCTTTTTCTTCTTCCTTTATTTTTTCTTTAAACTCTTAACAATTATAACCCCCTTTTTTTCCCCTTTGTTTTTCATCCCCCATTACAAACAATCTAACTCTATATATATCTCCCAAACCCTGCTTTGTCTACTCCACTCTCTCTCTATATCTATCTATCTCTGCCATTAATTCATAACATACAACATTAACACCTTATCTCTTTCCTTCTCTCTCTCTCTCTCTCTCTCTCTCTCTCTCTCTCTCTAATATATATATACATATAGCCCCTGCATAGATACTTGTATACCCACACACATATAGATACATTCATATACAAGAAGCATGGCCTCTAATGGAGAAAATGTTGTTGTTCCCATGAAGCTTGAGAATCTACTTTCCATGAAAGGAGGCAAAGGAAAGGGCAGCTATGTCAATAACTCTCAAGCCCAGGTTCTATATATACCTTCCGTCTTCTTCTCCCCATATATATATATATATATATGTATGTGTTTATATTTTTACCTATGTATATATATGCCTCATATTTTCTCTCCTATATATATACATATCTGCTTATGCACAAACACGTGTTATTGTCCAACTATGAAACCCATATTCTAGTTTCTTTCTCTCATTTTTTCCTCCCTTCATGTAGACACATACATACACACGTCTATATTTATATACGCCTGTACGCCAGTTGCAGGAACATTGAAAATAACTAAATAAAAAAGATTTCAATTCTTGCAACAAGTTCATGGGTAATTCAATTTTTAAGTAAAATTACAAATTTTATTTATTAAATGATATATACACATTATATATATGTGTATATATATATATATATATATATAATCTATGAGTTCTTAGTTAAAGTATATATACATATGTACATATATGTACAAATTGATATATAGTCGGTCACGAATTGAAACACTAACTTGTCCATGTGCAGGCATTACACGCTCGATCCATGCTTCATCTTCTTGAAGAAACCCTAGATGGAGTCCGGCTGCCAAAATGTAGTGCTGATGATCCGACGCCGTTTACGGTGGTGGACTTGGGATGTTCCTGCGGCAGCAACACCCTTTACATAATCAATGTCATCATCAAACACATCGCGAAGCGCTACGAGTCGATGGGATTCGAGCCGCCGGAATTTTCCGCCGCCTTCTCCGATCTGCCCAGCAATGACTTCAACACACTTTTCCAGCTGCTTCCTCCCATGGCAGCAAACTATGGCGGCAGCATGGAGGAATGTCTGGCCGCCAACGACCACCGCTCTTATTTTGCCTCCGGAGTCCCCGGCTCTTTTTACCGCCGCCTTTTCCCCTCCAAATCAGTTCATGTTTTTCACTCCGCTTTTTCCTTGCACTGGCTCTCTCAGGTTCTTATATTTTCTTTACTCAATGTTTCTGCCATATATATATATATATGTATATATATATATAGGGGGGGGGGGTGTGTGTGTGTGTGTGTGTGTGTATGTATGTATGTACGTGTGTGTGTGTGTATAGATTGATTATATAATATCATAATGTAGTGAATTAAGTGAGTGGGTTATAATGTGTAATCAAATTGGCATTACCCAAAGGAGTGTTCCCAGTTGATTAATAAGTTAATTAATTAACTACTTATGATCTAATTAACTTTGATTATATCCTTATAAAGTTAATGTAGTAATTAACTAACTAAATTAGATACCATTTAGAAAGTTAGTACTCATACATAAATATAGTACTTAAATGAAATGGGTATTAATTAATTACATGCAAACACACACACACATATATATATATATATATGTTATGATCTATATGTATGGTATACTATGATTGGGGCAATTGGTTTACAAGGTTTGATTGTACATCTTAATTATTATTAGTATTCACTATTATAGTGTGGTGTATACATATCCTTTGTGAACTCTTTTGATTTTTTGCCGGCTTTATATATATGGGTGTGTGTGTATATACACATATATAAGGTCAAAAAAGTTGACTAACAAAATGGTCCTTCAAGTTGAAACTTGGGAAAGCAAACTGTATTTTCAACTTGCTTTGCTTTCCTCAAGGTTGAAACTTGAAAGTTGTTTGCTTTTCAAAATTTGGTGGAATTGGATAAAACTGGTCGTCTTTACCCTGACACAAATAATTAGTTTTCTTCTTTACTCTTTCTTGAATCTCATTTTTTACTTTCTTTTTTTTTTTTATTACCCCTCAGTAATTATCAAAATAACATGAATGAATATTCTTTTTTTTTAATTTAAAAATTATATTATCATGTGTTATTTAATTAATTAAATGTATAAATTTTTAATTTAAAACGTATTGAAAAATTTAGGAATTATGACCATCTTTTAATTATGTGCCTATATATACATATATATATTATATATATGTAGATTGAATGTGTGAGGTACATGTAGTCAGTAGCTAGACTTTTCTCCATAGCATTTGGTTTTACTTTGAAAAAAATGTATATAACACTCACACCAAAGAAATTGATTTTTGTGGGACCCAGGTGCCGGAGAGTGTGCTGGACAAGAGATCGACGGCGTACAACAAAGGAAGGGTGTTCATCCACGGTGCGAGTGACTGTACAGCAAATGCATACAAGAAACAGTTCCAAACGGATCTAGCATGGTTCCTTCGATCAAGATCGCAGAGATGAAGAGAGGTGGGTCCATGTTTCTTGTCTGCTTGGGCCGGACGTCTATGGACCCCACCGACCAAGGTGGGGCCGGCGTCCTCTTCGGGACCCACTTTCAAGATGCTTGGGACGATCTTGTCCAAGAGGTATAATACTAATCATGATCATGATCATGA
>NW_019014680.1:2027161-2042274 GCF_000150535.2 Carica papaya | reverse complement strand
TTAAAATAGAAGAAATCATAGTTACCATGTTTTTCATTTCGTGTAAGATTATATATATATATATGTATATATATGTGTGTTGCATGTGCTTTGTGCTTGAATAGTAGCCTGCACATTTTTTGCATTCTGGCAGACCAAAAAAGAAAGCAAATAGATAAATATGATTAGGTGTTGGGTTCCTGTACACCGTGTTTATGAATTTCTCGATCATTATTGTTAGCCCCCCATCAATTCTAGCCGTCGGATTACCAACCCGATCCCTCATATTAAATCCCAGCCGTCCATTTATTCTCGATCATCATCTTGTCGGCAACCCAACCCGCAAGCATGATGATCGGCGCTACTTTTAACTGGGTAGGCCATCTATGATTGACCACAGTGAATTCACTGATGCTGTTGCTGTATGACAAAACACACACAATCATTTCTCATCGGGACTGCAGAAATTAAATTTCACTTTGTAGTTATCACATATTTCGATCATTTCTCATCAAATGGATGATCATCATGATTATCAAAGATTGTGGGACCCCCACAACGCGCCTAGTGCATTTTCGTCCGGGCCGACTTGGGTCGGATACTTTGGACCCGAATAAGTCACTTGGGCTGGGCCTAGATCAGGTTAATGACCCTATTATTTTTGTTTTACCAAACAGGGCCTTATTTCTGGGGAGAAACGTGACAGCTTCAACATCCCAGTTTATGCACCAAGCCTGCAAGACTTCAAGGAGGTGGTTGAAGCTGATGGCTCATTTGCCATTAACAAGCTTGTGGTATTCAAGGGTGGAAGTCCCCTGGTGGTCAGCCAGCCAGACGATGCATTCGAGGTGGGTCGTGCCCTTGCCAACTCCTGTCGGAGTGTGGCCGGAGTTCTAGTTGATGCCCACATCGGAGACCAACTCAGCGAAGAGCTGTTTTTGCGAGTGGAGCGTCGAGGAGCCGGCCATGCCAAGGATCTGTTAGAGAAGCTACAATTTTATCATATAGTAGCATCTTTGTCTTTTGCTTAAGAGAAAAATTCTGAGACAGGCTTGAAGGAGAAAGGATTTTTTCCCCCTTCTTGTAATTATAGTGTTCTCTACTTAGATTGTGAGACTTGTTTAATTGATGTGTTTTATTTTGTGTGTTAATCGAAACACACTGACTAATTAATTACATGTAATTATTATATATTAAATAAAAAGTTACTATATATCAAAGTTCATTATATATAAAATCACAAGTGTTAGAATATTTACAAATTTTCATTACTTTTAGTTATTATTTTATATATACATATATATATATTCAATTTTAAATGAGCTCATGAAAAAACAATACAGAAGTGGAAGCAAGAGTAGAAACAAATCATTTCTGATATATGTAGCCTCAAAAGATCATATTACATAGCAAGAAGGAACAGTCACAGATTGGATTAGAAGTAAAAAATTAGACAAGCTAGACCTTAGAAGAACAGTCTCCTGCCGGCCGGTCTAGAGGGAACAGTTGAGGGTGATGCTGAGGACTTTAAGGTGATGGGAATTCCTTTACTTTCTTGGCTGCCTGCCACTTTATCAACCAGTTTTGCTGCTTTCGGGTCCATTAGAAGTGTCTTTTGAAATGACTGTGAGAAGCCGGTTGCAATGATTGTTACATGAATCTCTCCATTATACCGGTCATCTACAACAGCTCCAAATATTATGTTTGCAGAAGGATCTGCCAAGCTTGTTACAACCTGGAAATTTACATGGCAGATACAGAAATCAGCGTCGCAGGTATTCAGCATAAAATTCTAACATGACAAATCATATGTATTCTACCTGTGATACTCTATTTACTTCCTGCAAGGTTATGTCTTTCCCTCCCGTAATGTTATATACCACTCCGGTAGCTGACTGGATTGATGATCCAATCAACGGGGCCAATGTTGCTTGTTCAGCTGCTTCTTCTGCCCGGTTTTTGCTGGAAGAAACCCCTACTCCAAGCATTGCAGTCCCAGAATCTTTCATGACTGCCTTAACATCAGCAAAATCCACATTTACCAGCCCAGGTATCTACCAAAACAAGGGCAAATGTGTTAAATGATCTGGACGAAGGAAACAAGATGACAAGTCTCGGGTTATAAAACAATTAAAATCGAATAATCAACAAGTAGTCCTAAAGTTAGATCCTAATTCCCCAGCAACACAAAATGGAGAGCATTTTAACAGTATAAATACGTGCTATCCTAAAATTTGAGAAAGTGAAAACTAGCAGGCTTACACTTAATCATGAACTGAAAGTTTGAGAAGCCAAAGGTAACCTAGATATAAATATCAAGAATAATTTCAAAAAATTGGAAAGCAATGGATGCTTGATGCCCTGAGCCAAACAATTTCCTATCTTCGAGCATTTTACTAAAACTGAAAAATGATAATGAATTGTCATGGTGAGATAAAAAGCAGTTAATGCATGCCTGATCAAGAGCCGGGTGTAACTTGAAAGTTTTTCTCAAATATTCCGATCAAAAGCATTTTGTCATATCACAAAATTACTCACTGTGATTATGTCGGAAATTCCTTGCACTCCTTGGCGTAAAACATCATCTGCAAGAAGAAAAGCATCCTGAAGAGGTGTCTGCTCATCAGCTATATCAAGTAGACGGTCATTAGGAATCACTATCAGAGTATCAACATTCTTTTGCAATTTTTCAATAGCCTCCAGTGCCTGCAAAGACAGAGCAGGATATATAACCCTTTGGAATAGGGACAATAAAGAGTCATGCTGTTTTGACTTTTCACAATATCAAGCATCCTGTAACTATATACATCTAGAACAACTTCTCAGGAAACAGTCTAGGTGAACGGAGAGAAACAACATATCTAAACATCTATACGAGAAATCAGAGTTAGTAATTGTAAATGCATTACTTCTATATTTCCCAGAAATAATTAAGTTGTGTCATATATAGTTAAGTTGGCAATATTCGTATTATAATTAAGAAATGTAAATAAACATGAAAGAAAATCAAAATTAGTTTGCAGTTTTCATGATTTTCGGATAAGACTAGAATGCATGCCTGTATAGATCTTTTGCGTCCTTCAAAGCTGAAAGGGTAAGTAACAACACCGACTGTCAGATAACCGGCTTCTTTCGCTATCTGAGCAACAACTGGGGCAGCACCTGACCCTGTACCTCCGCCCATACCAGCAGTTATGAAAACAAGATCTGAGCCCTTAAGGGCATTTGAAATGCCTTCTTTTGATTCCTCAGCAGCTTGTTCCCCCAATAGCGGATTCCCACCAGTACCTGCCGTGTCAAACAACTGATTCAAATTCAAGGATACGAATGACTCAGCAGCATAAAATAATAGCATTGGTACAAGAACAAGAAACTCTTCTAAATCAAAAGGGGAGTGCCAGACCTAATCCACGAGTCAAAAGCTCTCCAATTTGAAGTGGGTTCTCCGCAGTGGACTGTAATAAAGCTTGGGCATCTGTGTTTATGGCATAGAAATCCACCCCCTAATTCCAAAGAACAAGCAACTGAATTGAAACTTACACCAGCTAATATGTGCAAACAGATACTATGTCATATATATAATTCAGAAACAAGAATTTCCCAGAGGCCAGCTCATAAAGCTCAAAATGTATATCCATTTTCCAATCGATGCCAGCAAAACAAATCAACTTCAAGAGGTGAAGGAGGGAGCCATGGAATTTGAACTACGAAGACTTCCTATTTTTGAAAAATAAATTTCTATCGCCAAACAGAAGCTATAGAAATCAAATAGCGAAAGACAAACAGAAGCTAGAAAATAAACCACCCATAAATTCATAAATATTATTCAGGAATAAGAATTTCTCAGAGGTCAGCTTCATACGGCTCAAATGTATATATCCAGTTTCAAACCAATTCTTACAGAAAAGGTCAACTTGAAGCGGTGGATGAGGGAAATATGGACTGTGAACTATGAAGAATTCCTGTTTTAGAAACATGAAATTCTATCACCAACCAGAAACTATGAGAATTAAATAGCCAAAAATAAAAAAGAGGCTAGAAATCAAATCAGCCAACAATCAAATTTCCAAGAAAATCATAACCAGAAAGAAGAAAACAAAATTCGGTATAAATAATTAATAACAATAACCTGCAAACCACTAGAAATCATGCGATTAACGGCATTGTTCCCACCACCGCCAACTCCAACCACCTTAATCTTGGCGGACTCCATCGGCACAAAAGAACACCTCACACCTCCCGAGCTAGACCCAAAACTGCGTCGGTTCCAGACCCCAGTGCTCCTCTTCCCGCTACTGCTATCAACACATGAACAATTCCTAAATAAAGAATGCGAAACCTTCTTCTGGTAAATTGAAGAAGAAGTGATCAATTCGTTTGGGTTAGTCAATTGAAGTGTAGCCATTTTGCTGTTTCGTCGGAAACTCGGTCCCCTAACAGTGGAGAGTGGAGAAGGTTTTTTAGGGTTTTAGGGATTTCTTCAATTTCAATTTCATTTCCATTTTCCGCGAAAGAGTTTGGAAGAAAGAAACGAATAAAAGATTGGTGGGCCATTTTACGTCAGGGTTTAAAATTTGTACTACTCGCTGCTATTAATTTAACATAATTTTTGTAATTTATAACTAATAATTTATTTTGATTCTTATTTATTATTATTATTATTATTAATTATCAATATTGATTATCAGAAAGAATAATAAAATGCAACAACTAATTTAATAAAATACTAGTATCTTTCAATAGTGAAATTATGTTGAATTATATTATTAAATTTAATTTTTATTTATTTTTAATATAACAGTAAATAAAATAATTTATAAAGTTAAACTTGAAATCAATTAATTTAATCTTTAATAAAAATATTATAAATTCTGCTCATAAAAAATTACATACAACATAAATAAATTTTATAAAATAATAGACTCAATCATCACTATCGATATCTAAAAACTTTTCAGAGATTGAAAAAACTATAAAATATCTTTAAATATATTGACAATAGAGATGATAGCTCGCGGCAATACATACATCTTGATTGATTCCAAAAACTGTAATGCAAAGTTGTCAAGGCGAAACAGATGAATGGGAAGGCTAGAAAAGATTAATGATGGAAGAAGATGAATGTCGATAAGCTTGCATGGGGGACATCGTAAAAGATTGGAACTTCGATCAACTGGATAAAATAAAGAACTTCGATTTACAAGGTCAGGGAAACTAAAGATGTTCTCACTTACATTATCCCTTGTAAATTATTTGTACTGTGTACCAAAGATAACAGAGAGCAGTTCCTGTCTTGGTCACCAAATGAACTTCCCATGAATCTAGTTAGGACAGCCAGAATATAATGAGACGCAGCAAAACAGACAAAAAGTAGAGATTCTTTCTCGCAATACTTCAAATCTTATATCATGCAAAACCAAAGGAGCTCTCCTCAACAATTATTCAATTCCAAGTTACATACTTGTTGTCTGTGTCTTATAGGATGCTCAATTAGATTCTTGAAATGGAATAAGAACTTAATATAACAGTGTAAAAGAACATGTTCAAGTCGAGCACCCAAGGCAAACTAATTCCTCGTTTACACCCCAATAAGAATTACATACAAACTCAGACATTGGAAGATAAGAAAACGAATCATTCACTAGAGTTATAACCATATGTTCTCTGCCTGCCAATCCGCAAGCCATGATTTTCCGGTCTAAAAACAAGATGCTCTTCTCCATGACAAGCTCTATTCCCCTTCGCTCAAAATGGGAACTATAAGTGGTTTCATTTGTGCAAGATATACAATTGCCCACCTAAAAGAGTTCAGAAAATATATGCAAAAATGAACAGATATTCAGTAACACATGTTTATTTGTCAAATTAGCAAGAAGGTTCAAAGGGTAAGCACGTACAAATTGAGATTCTGATACAAGCACAATTTTTTTCATAAGAAGCAGCATGCATCAACCAACATAAACAACAAGCATACCCAAATCATCAATTTAACAATGTCAACAGTAAGTCCATGTAATTTCTCAGCATCGTTAACATGTAATTTTAAGTTATATTAAGTATCACATCAATCTCCTTCTGACAACTTCTATTTTAAGCGGACAAACAAAATTTTAAAATCATCTTCTAATTTATCAGCTCTTT
The DNA here is from genome assembly GCF_000150535.2 of Carica papaya. Next base: position 2,036,154 of record NW_019014680.1, on the reverse strand, counting down.
GATCATTTCATTGAGAAGCCTAAAGTCAGAATTGGTCAGATGACAGTAGCAGAATGGAGCACTCCACAAATTTGGAACATTCTCAGCAGGTTGGCAACTCTAATAATAAAGAGAAAACGAACAAGAACCCTTCTCTTTGCCGAGGGTTTAAGGAACTCAATCAGAAAACCAGATGAAATAATGTGCATCTCTTTATCATAAGAGTAAGATTGGATGAAAGGAATAATTTAAAAACCAACCAATGCAGTGCAAACGAAAGAACATGCAAATCAAACCCAAACTTCGTTGAATGCTGCAAGTCAACATGTTCATGTCTAAAGATGCTTCCTAAAGGCATCATCAAGTTTGAGCGACTATGCATTCCATCAGCAAGTGATTGCAAGAAAAGAAAGGGAATACACAAATTAAACATGTACATACATCATCCAACAACAAACAGTTGCCGTGATAACCAATGTGAGGTGCAACCTGCAATAGAAAACACAAATTAGCTATCTTACATAAACAGAAAACTATATATTTCCTTAAGTGAAGTATTCCAGGAACTAAGAAAATAAACAGAAAAGTATATAATTCTTCAGATGAAGTGATCTAGTAACCAAGAAAACGACAAAATATTAGGGAATTGAAGAACTGGATAGCAGAAGTTCTAAACTTCAAAATTTATTCATCAGTATAGATATGTATCATCCATTAAAAAAATCCACTTCATGAGACAATACATGTATTAAAGGCATAGGGACCATTTAGAGGAGTTAAGCTACTCTGTTTCAAGACGTTGTTAAAATGATCCTCTTCCAGAGATCTAAACCGAGATTATATCCAATGCAGATATCTCATTTAAGATGAACTTACAATTTTATCTGAGCTTCAGTCAAGAGATCCAACCTCCATTAGCAAGGCACTCAGAACATTCAAAGCTAGAAGCCATCCAAGGAACCCTCACCAGCTCTACTATGATTTATGATCAATTTCTAAATTTTCAAAAATCCAAATTTTCGGTAACAAATTTCAATGGCTATAGCAGCAATCACACGCACTCCATTGAATTCGCAATTGAAGAAAATGGAGAACTTAAAATCCCTAGGAGCCTACAGATGTAATGGCTCTTGAGCAAAGTCAAAACTCTGAACAGAAACTGATTATGACTACTCTCAAAACTTAAATTAAACGGAGTGATGGATTTCAAATTCCCCAAATACGAATTCACAGTCTCCAAATTAGAATAAAGAGCACAAATCTCCATGAAAATAGAAAACTTATGCACATGAAAGACAACAACTAAAAAACATCAAATTAAAGTCAATTAAGAAAAGGAACATACAGATTAGCGGAGGGACCTCTGTTGCAGCAAATTCTAGTACAAAGAGAAGCAATTATTCCTACCACTACGAATATTAGGGTTGTTACCAGAAAACCCATATCCGATCTTGATCTGGGAGAACTTCCTGTAAAAAAAAAAAACATAGTTTTATTTACGATTGAATGAAACAACAATCTTTCGTCGAAAAACAGAGGAGAACGTAATTCGAAAATCAAAATCTAAATTGAGAAAAATGAAGAACGAGACATATTAGACTTACAGTACGTTGAGTTGCCAGGAAAACACAGGAAAATGAGAAGAAAGAGAGAGAAAATATTTGGGATCTTACAGATTACAACTCGTCGAATTCAAGCATAACACCATAACCAATGGAGTGTCAATGGGCTCCTGTTACCAGGCCCAGGCGTTGGAAGAATTCAATATGGGCTTGGTTTCTTTCTTATATCGGTAAATTTAATAATTGTCTTAAATTAGTGAAATACAAAATTCATAAATATTTAATTAGAAAATTATATTTTTTCATAAATTGTTGTATTAATACAAAAATAATTTTATTTTTTAAAAATTAAAAAAATATATTTTACTTAAACAATTATTAGGCACTTTACTTTCTCACAACCTAAAGACTCTTTTTTTTTTATCACTTTATATTATATTATTAATATTAAAATACATCAACTTATCATTTAAAATATTTTAAAAATATATATATAAAAATAAAACTATTATGTTATTTATTTTTTAGAAATTATATTAACTTTTTTTATTATTTTTTTGTAATACTCAGGCTCGGAATTTGGCCCGGGATCAATTTTGACATTTTAAAATATATAAAAAAAATTTATTTTTAAATTAATTTATTTTAATTTTTGTTGAATTTATGAAAAAAATAGGTTATGGATAAAATTAAAAATAATTTTTAAAAAAATGAGTGAAAATTTGGGTTTATGAAGTATTTTGAAAGAAAAATTAGAAAATAAGGATCAGAGTACAAATATAGAAAAACTATTACACCTAGGATTACCCAGTCAGCAACCACGGCGTGCTAGAACACGCCGCGTAGCAAGGCACGCTAACGTCGGTGCCATGAGGGATGCCACGCGGGCGATTCACGTGCGCCCTGATACTAACTGTAACGGCCCCGGAAATTCAAAAGGAAATACATATAATAATATGAGTGCGGAAGTGAAATAAAAGATTAAGGTTAATATCCCTTACACAATAACTTAAAAGTACTAAACAATATCACAGAATAAGTTCTCTAAAAGAAATACGAGAAATGAGAAAAATAAAAGAAACTATAAAGTATATAGCATCTACTTGCCGTCTTCTTGTGGATCGGGCTCAGGAACCAGATCCTCCTGATCTGAAATGGTTAAATAAAGAATGAGCTATATTAGGCCAGTAAAGACATCACACTATATCACCGTCACATAAGCAAATGTTGGTAGAAAACCGAAAACAAACAATGGGGCACAAATTTTAAACCAATACAGTTATTTAAAATAAAACCACTTACCCTTTTTCTTACCCTTGGAGAACCTGTGAAAACAACCTATAAAGATAATAACATCATACATATCACAATTTCATACATAATCAGTAATATAAAACACATCATAAATTCGTATTTAATAACTGATTATCACCGTTTCTCGTTTTCACCAGCCTACTAGTTTCTATGGGGATCCATAGAGGTCTCTGCTACACTTGAACCATTCCTCTTAACAATCTTAATTCCAGGGCCGTCCCAATACCCCGTCCAGTATGAGCACCAAAATAATAAACCTCAATACCTTGTCCGATATGAGAGTGAAGCGGGCCGTCCCCATACCCCATTCGGTATGAGCGCCAAATGACAAAGTCTCCATACCCCCGTTCGGTATGAGACAACGTTCACGGTAGGGTTCCCTATGAACCGGGTATGTCTACCATCTTCCAGGATATCTAGTGAGGCTGTCATCTTATCCAATTATCAAATCACATCCCATTCCTATTTGTCCTTAGTCTCCGTTACCAACTCAAACATGAATACATAAATAAGTAACGTGCATCCAACAAAGCAAACATATCTTTAGATTCCCAAAATCAAACAGTAGTGAAGTAAGCAGTAATACATGCATTTAAAACCATAGAATAGATAAACCAGATACCATAATGCATTTAAACTATAAAATAAATCAAACAGGAATCGACAGAGAATAATGTCCAGTTCGGGCTCCATTAGCAACCGTAATTAATTATATATATTTATTTAATTTGTACAGAATACAGTATTACCATTTATTCGAACTTTAATTCCATGATAGGAAGTAGGGTGAGGGGTCCTTACTTGATTTGACACTGAAAACTATATTGTCACTACGCCTACGGGCAGTTCGTAGGTTCCCTGAATTTTTTTTCAGGAACTGAAACGCGTTTACGGTACCTACACATGTCCCAAATGACCCAAAAATCATACCCAGGGCCTACTCGACCAATTTTAGAATTCCGGCACGGCGATGATTCGCCTCGGGTTGGCTGTTTTCGACCGAATTCAGCTAAACTTGCATCGGTTCCTATAAGAAAACAGACTTAAGGCCCTCGGTGGGTCGAAAAAATGTGAAAAACTGAAACTCACCAGTGGTTGGGTGTTTTGCTCCGGTCAACTTGTAGAGGAGGAAACGGTGATCGCAACGGTGAAAAAATCACATCGAATGGGAATCGGGAAGGGCCTCATCGGAGGCAAAAACTGAAACACCCTGCGGCGGCGCTGCTGAGTTTCGACAGCATTTTCTAGCCAATTGGTCGGTGCTTTCGGTCCGATTTGGCCATAGGTGGGTTTAGAATCAAATTCTGAGCAAATAGTAGAATTTTTACCTCGTTTGGCAGCTGGAAATTGATCCGGTACGGCGGTGGGTGACGGCGGTCGGCTCCCCGGCGGCTGGGCTGTCTTTTCCGGCGAGGGGCTCTGGCGGCTAGGGTTAGGGTTTGGGTGCGAATGAGGTTATTTATACACATCTGCTTTTGATTTGAGCCGTCCATCGCTTTAATCTGAACTGTCTGATCGCGATTAAAATACGGAATGAATCTGAACCGTTTATCGCGATTCAATCTGGGCCGTCCATGCGCGATTCAATCTGGGTCATCCGTGCGCGATGCAATCTGGACCATTCGTGCGCGTTTTTGATCTGGGATGTCCGTGCGCGCGGGAACGGATCTCAGCCATTTGATCGCGCGCGCGCAGATCGCACACGTGGCTCTCTTCCGCGTGACCTCCCACATCAGTGTCTCTGCCACCTGGCGCGTCTTGGTTGGCCGGGGCTGCTGACTGGGTAGCTGACTTGTCATAATTTTTTTAAATTATATTTTGACATCTGATTTCCGATTTTTCTTTCAAAAATACTCCCATAACCCAAATTTTCACTAATTTTTCCTAAAATTATTTTTAATTAAATCCTTAAATAATTTTTTACCCCTTATTATTATTATCTCCATTAAAATAAAATAAAATAAATTAAATTCTATTAATACTTATTTATATTTATATAGAATAAAATAAAATAATAATAAAAAAAAATAACAAAAAAATAATTGGGTGTTACAACTCTCCCCTCCTTAAAAGAAATTTGGTCCTTCAAATTTGCCTCTTACTCTCGATCGAATAACTGGGGGTACTGGGTTCTAAAGTCTGATTCTAGCTCCCATGTAGCCTCCCTTAGTGTGTGGTTCTGCCATACGATATTTACAAATGATACTTTCTGATTGCAGAGTAATCTGCTCTTTCGATCCGTAATGCCGACTGGTACTTCCTCGTAGGATAAGTCCTCCTGGAGTGGGAGAGGTTTGTGGGCCAAGATATGAGAGGGGTTCGGGTTGTACTTGCGTAGCATGGACACATAAAACACATTGTGGACCTTGGAAAGCTCTAGAGGCAGTGTTAGTCTGTAGTCGTAGGTATCAATCCCGTCTAAGACTTTAAATGGTCCAATAAATCGGGAGTTCATTTTTCTCCTCCTGCCGAACCTACTAATTCCCTTGAAAGAAGTGACCTTAAGGAACACCCGGTCGCCTTTCTCAAACGCTAAATCTCTCATCTGGGTGTCCATATAACTCTTCTGCCTGCTCTGAACCATCTGAATGTTCCTCCTGATCTTAACTATCTTGGATGTAGTCTCTTCTACCAGCTCTAGGCCGAACAATTTTCAATCACCTGTTTCTTCCCAACAAATCAGCGATTTGCATGGGCGCCCATATAACGCTTCATACGGAGCCATGCCAATACTCGCTTGGTAACTGTTGTTGTAGGCAAACTCTATCAGGGGTAGATGGTCGTCCCAATGGCCCCCAGAGTCAAGGACACAAGCTCAGAGCATATCCTCAAGTGTACGGATTGTCCTTTCTGATTGTCCATCAGTCTAAGGATGGAAGGTAGTATTGAGGGACAGCTTCGTTCCCATGGCTTGCTGAAACCTATTCCAAAACTAAGAAGTGAACTTGGAGTCCCTATCGGACACCACTATCACTAGGACTCCATACAATTTGACTATTTCTCGGATATACATTCTTGCCAACTTGTCCAAGGGATCGGTCATCCTGATGGCTAAGAAGTGGGAAGACTTGGTAAGCTGGTCAACAATTACCCAGATGACGTCATGTCCTGAGCGTGCATTAGCACGAAGTCCATGGTGATATGTTCCCACTTCCACTCTGGGATCAGTAAAGGCTTAAGTAACATAATTGGGCGTTGATGCTCTGCCTTGACCTGCTGAGATACCAAGCATTTAGACACAAAGTCAGTTATGTCTCTTTTCATCCCATTCCACCAAAACCGAGATCGCATGCTCTGGTACATTTTAGTGCTTCCATGATGCATGACAAACTTTGAGCTATGAGCCTCTATCATGATGTCTCTCTTTAACTCACTGTCACTTGAAACACACACCCTGTCATAAAATCGGAGTAACCCATCGGCAGAGACTCAGAATTCTGAGCTAACTCCCTATTCTGTATTGTTCTTGAGGGCTACTAGGCAGGATCAGCTGACTGAGTTTCCCTTATCCTCTGGATTAACTCAGGCTGGACGGTCAAATAGCCCAAACATGTGACCTCCTCAAGTCCTTGAGTCGAACCTGTTGTGTGGCCCCAATTTGTCTGCACTCTGATACCATCAAATGGGTTAAGATACCTGCACTTTTTCTGCTGAGTGCATCGGCTACCACGTTGCCCTTACCCGAATGGTACAAGATATCACAATCATAGTCCTTAAGAAGTTTTATCCACTTTCTCTGACGTATGTTGAGATCTTTCTGAGTGAATATGTGTTTTAAACTCTTGTGATCGGTATAGATATGAAAAGTCTCTCCATATAAATAATGACGCCAAGTCTTCAAGGCGTATACGATTACGGCAAGCTCTAAGTCATGGGTGGGATAATTTTTTTCATGACTCTTTAACTGTAACACCCCAAATTATTATTATTTTTATTAATATTATTTTATTGTATTTTAAATTTTTTTGTAAATTTTAGATGAATATAATAATTTATTATGTAATAATATATGTTTATAATTTAGTTTAATTTAATTAAGTAGAAATAATAATAATAATAATAATAAGGGATAAAATTATTTTTGGGGTTTAATTGAAAACAATTTTGGGAAAAATGGGTGAAAATTTGGGTTCTAGGGATGTTTTTGAAAAGAAAATCGAAAACCGATGGTCAAAATACGATTTAGAAAACTTACACCACGTCAGCAGCCCCAGCCAACCAGGACACGCCGCGTGGCAGAGACGCTGACGCAAGAGGCTATGCAGAAGGCAGCCATGTGGGCGATCCACATGCACGCGATCGAACAGCTGAGATCCGTTCCCGTGCACACGGACGACACATATCAAAAGCGCGTACAGACGGCCCAGATTGCACGCGTACGGACGGTCCAGATTGAATCACGCACGGACGGCCCTGATTGCATCGCGATGAACGACCCAGATTCATTTCCTATTTAATCGCAATCAGACGGCCCAAATTAAATCGCGATGGACAGCTCAGATTAAAAGCGGAAGGTTATAAATAATTCCATCCACACCCTAACCCTAACCCTAGCCGCCAGAGCCCTCGTCGGAGAAGACAGCCCAGCCACCGGAAAACCGACCACCGCCACCCGCCGCCGCACCGGAGCACCTTTCGACCGCCAAACGAGGTAAAAATTCTCCCCTTGGCTCAGATTTTGATTCTAAACCCACCTGTGGCCAAATCAAAGCTAAAACACCAGCCAATTGGCCAGAAAACACCGCCGAAGCCCAGCAGTGCTGCCGCGGGTTTTCTCAATTTTTGCCTCCAATGAGGCCCTTTTCGATTCCCGTTCGATGTAATTTTTACACCATTGTGACTAACTTTCCTTCTTCTACAGGTTGATCGGAGAAAAATACCAAATCGTGACTCGAGCCGGAGGAGCCGCCGCACCGGAGAGCCCCACCGCCGGTAAGTTTCAGTTTTCGATCTTTTTTTCGACCCACCCAGGGCCCTAGGGGTGTTTTATCACAAGAACCAATGCAAGTTTGACCGAATTCGGCCAAAAAAGGCCGAAAATGGCCAACCTGAGGTGGATCGCCGTCGCTGAAGCATGGCGGAGCCGTCGTGCCGGAATTCTGAAATTGATTGAGTAGGCCCTGGGTCTGATTTTGAGTTATTTGGGGACATGTGCAGGTACTGTAAATGCGTTTCAGTTCCAAAAAAAAATTCAAGAAATTTAGGGACTGCTCGTAGGCGCAGTGAAAAATCGGTTTTAGACTTCGAGTCAAGTAAGGATCCCTCACTCTATTTCCTATCGCGGAATTAAAGTTCAATTGAATGGAAATATCGTAATTTTGCAATTAATAGATATGTATAATTAATTAAGGTTGCTGATGGAGCCCGAATCTAATATATTTTTCGGTCAGTTCCTGTTTTATTTATTTTATGATTTCGGATGCATGAATCACTGTTTACTTCACTGCTGCTTGGTTTCGTGGATTGAATGTATGCTTGCCTCGTTAAATGCACGTTACTTGTTTAAGTGTTCACGTTTATGTGAGAAATAGAAAACTAAGAAAAAATAGTAAAGGGTATGTGAATTGATAAATGGATAAGTTGACAGCCTCACTAGATATCCTAGGAGATGGTGGACGGATTGGGTCCATAAGGAACCCTACCGAGAACGTTGTCTCATACTGGACAGGGTATGGAGACTTTAAATGTTTTGGCGCCCATACTGGACGGGGTATGGGGATGGTCTTAGAATTAAATTGTTAAAGTTAATGGTTCACATGTAGCGGGGACCCCTGTGGATCCCCATGGATACTGGTAGGCTGATAAAAGAGGAAAATTATTGTTTGATGATTGAAAAATAAAAGTATGACATGTGCTATATTACAGAATATGTATGAATTCATGATATCTTTGATGTTATTGTTTCTATGGGTCGTTTTCATAAATCTCACCGAGGTAAGTGGACGGTAAATAATTTTATTAGTGATAAATAAATTTACTTAAAAATTGTGCTCCATTGGTCGTTTTTGTTTTTCTACCAACCTTTACTTCTGTGACAGTGATATAGTGTGACGTCTTTACTGGGTTAGTATAGCTCATTCCTTACTTAACCATTTCATATCATGAGGACTTGGTTCCCGAGCCCATTCCGCAGGAAGA
>NW_019014680.1:1988718-2002526 GCF_000150535.2 Carica papaya | reverse complement strand
ACCTTACTGGTGTTACCTTGGCAGATGAAGTTGACGCATTTTGGCTTGCTAAAGGAGATTTCATTGGTGACGCCTTCGTGGATGGTACCACCCTAGCCCTCTGGGCATTTGAATTTGATTGATTTTGATTAGATGTTGTGTTCCTCTTAAAAATGATAGGTCCCTCATCATCATCATCAAAATCATAGGTCATGCTTGGCTGAACAGAAGTCCCACTAGCCATTTCCAACCAGGTACTATGTTGGCATGCACTTTAAATCTGACCCAAAAAAAAAAGTATTAGTTCTCCTAGCAATGAGAAATTAGAATTAGAATTGAAACCAACACTAATCACCATAACAGCAACTAATATTGATATCATAAATTTGAACAAGAGGATTACAACCATGATAGCGTACGAATTATATGGTCGCTGTTATTATGAACATATATTCTGACATAAAGTGAGATCAACATTAAACATAAACTATCACAATATTCAATCATACATTGGGACAACTTAGGCTAAGACCAATAACTACAATCAAAACCAGAAACCATAGACTATAAACTTTCCTCGTAAAGCCAAATACAACATTAAATATAAATGCATGTCCAGGTGCATAGCTGCATGCATCATGCATCTCATACACGAAGCCGCTCAGGCAGCTTGCAGTTAAACTCGGTAAGACATAAACTGAAACCAGATTCAAGCAATAGTCATTTCAGAATCATCCAAGTCAACCAATTACACTAAAGCTTCATTCAATCATTATTAAACCCTTCTCAATCAACAAATAGCACAAACTCTAGAAGAAAAAATAAGTTAAAAAAAAAAAAAAAAAGAGGAACCAAATCACAAACAGTTGCCCAAATCGTATCTACAAACCACACCACCTAGAGTCTAAATCTACTACCGATTTGTACTCTATTTCACGAAATGCAAAACCGATACTGATACCAAAATTATCAAACAGATTATTTTTTCATCAAATTCGTCGAATTTTCGGTACCCTAGTATCCAAATATAGCCAAGTCAGTCACGAAACACATCCCCCAGCAACAAACCCGAACAATCTCCCGAAACAATGACCATTTCACGAGTAATCGAACAGAAAGAATTATGAAATTTTAATAGATTTTAGCTCAGTGTTTACAAAATCAGTGTACGGGCAAAATTCCAGCTTACAAAATCAAAGATGGGGTCTCGATTTTCCGCTCGAAGGCTTCGCCGTCCGGCACCTTGGTTGGTCGCAAGGAGCTGAAGGTGACGAAGAAAAATAGCTGAGCTGCAGGGGGCTGACCGGCGACGTTGAATTGAAAGCTATAGTCACCGGTGGAAAGAGTCAGATAGCACAGAGGGTTAGGTATCGGACCTTCTATGTATAGGATTTTGATTCCTTTACAGAAGTGAATTGGGAATGGAGAAGTGAGGTTTATTTACCTTATTACCCTTACTGTATTATTAAAATTAAAATGTAATTCGGTAAATAAAATTTACATTTATTAAAATTTATTATCCAATTTAATCACCAAATCCTTAATAAAAGCAAAAGAAAATCGATATCTTTTTCCAATTTTGAAAACAAAATAGTGGAGAAAATACTAAAATATCAGATTTAATAAATTAATTTCATTTTTAAAAAAAAATTAATTTTCACACAAATTATCACCCCTATAAAAATATAAAAATTAGTAGTATAATTATTACGTTTAAGTTTAATAAAGATAATATACAATCCGATTTAGTTTTCGTTATCGTATTATATAAAACTTAAAAAGTTCTTATAGTCTTATAAAAAAAGAAATCATATCATAAATTCAAGTTTAAATAATTAATACACCATTAATATTTAACTATTAAATTATTATTTTAAAATACTATTACTTGATAATTAAAAAATAAATGTTCACAATTAATATCTCGAGTTTAAAGTTACTATACTAAGTTTTTAAATTTTCTTATATTTTAAGATATACATTTAACTAAACACACTATAATTTAACAAAATATTGTGAGAAGATGATATTATAACTAATGCATTCATAACTTTGCAATTATGAATCCTCTTGAATTTTATGGGCTTTATTTTTTTGCCTAATCCACTTAATTTTTGGAGATTTGGATCATTGTATTTAAATTATCATATTATTAAAATCCAGAAAAAAAATTATACAATAAATAATTTTATATTAAATTGTATAATTCATTATGTAGGCTTATATGTATAAATTATTGTGTATAAAAGACTATCAGGTTAGTTGAACTCAGTTATAAATTATCTAATACGGTAATGATATGTTAGACATTAATACATCAAAGTAAATTATGAATTTTGTTATGTGTAGAGATTAGATCTGTAATTTCTAATTTTATAATAGATCAAATTATGAATAAAAAAAGTTATCAAACATATTTGTGCAATGACCCCGTACATATCCAAATGAAATAAATTATAATTCAAATGCGGAAGTGAAATAAATGTTCAAGGTTTATATTTCTTACTCAATTTGATGTTCAAAAGGTTAAACTGTTAACTGCGCCTATTGATAGTTCCTGAATTCTCTGAATTTTTCTTCAAGAATCAAAACGTGTTATAAGTACTTACAAATATCTCAAACAAACCCAAAATCAGTCTCAGAGCTTATTTTAGCTAATTCCGGCACAGCAGCTCCACCATGCTCCAGTAACAGCGCCGCCGCCCGCGACAGCGGTCTACCTCGGATTAGCTGTTTTCGGTCGAATTCGACCGATTTTGCATCAATCCCTGCGAGAAAACTTGTTAAGGGGCCTCGATTGGCTGAAAAAACACAAAAAATCAAAATTCATCGGCGGCGGGGGTCTCTAATGTGGTGGCTCTTCCGGTTCACGTTGCGATTGGGTGTTTTGCTCGGTCAACCTCTAGAGAAGGAAACAATAATCACAATGGTGAAAAAATTTTGCTGAACAGGAATCGGAAAGGGGTTTATCGAAGGAGTTTTATGAAATTTCTCGCGCGGTGCCGCCAGACTTCACCCATATTTTTCGACCAATCAGCCGGTTCTCTTGCTCCGATTTGGTCATGGAGTTGTTTAAAATTGAATTCCAAACAAAATGAGAAATTTTTACCTCTTTTGACGGTCGGAAGTAGCTCCGGCGCGACGACGGGTGTCAGCAGCTCTCATTCCCAGCGGTTGGGTCTTTTTTCTCCAGCGAGGGCGATTGGCGGCTAAGGTTAAGGTTTGGTGTGAAGATAGTTATTTATACTTATCCCCCTTTAATCTGGACCGTCCATCGCGTGTGATCTGTACTGTCCGATCGCGATTAAATAGGGAGTTAATATGGGTCATTCATCGTGATTCAATTTGGGTCATTCATCGCGATCTAATCTGGACTGCCTGATCTTGTTTAAATCTGACCGTCCAATCACGTTTGGGGAGGAAACGCATTTGGGTTGTTTATGTGCGAGAACGAATTTGAGTCGTTCGATCGCGGGCACGCGAATCGCCCGCGTGGCTTCCTACGTGGCATCACGTCAACGCCCGTTGCCATGCACTGCGTCATGATTCGTCGGGGCTGCTGACCGGGCATCCTACGTGGCAAAACTTTTCTATATTGTATTTTGATCCCTGATTTTCGATTTTTCTTTCAAAAATACTTACATAATCTAAATTTTTACCTATTTTTTCCAAAATTATTTTCAATTTCATTTTCTATCAAATTTTCCTCATTTTTACACTAAATTAAAATTAAAAAAATTAAAAATTTATATTTATAATTAATTTAATTTATAATTAAATTAGTTTGGGCATTACGTTTACCTATAAATATATTATTATAGTTCATAAATTACACTTATAATCTTATATTATGACATATCATCATCAGAAGAGAACTCTAAAAGATTATGTATTAATTTAGAATATTTAACATAAGACGTACAATTTTTTTTCCTATAAATTCATGTACGTTTCCGATTCAATTTCAAATTCATTTAATTTAATATAAGTATGTTATCACTGGTTTCTGATTTTTCTTTCAAAATACTCACAGAATCTAAATTTTCACCCATTTTTTCCAAAATTATTTTCAATTTCATTTTCTATCAAAACTTTTCTATATTATATTTCGATCCCTGATTTTCGATTTTTCTTTCAAATATACTCACAGAATCTAAATTTTCACCTATTTTTTTCAAAATTATTTTCAATTTTATTTTCTATCAAAATTTTCTCATTTTTACACTAAATTAAAATTAAAAAAATCAAAAATTTATATTTATAATTAATTTAATTTAGCATTACGTTTGCCTATAAATATATTGTTATAGTTCATAAATTATACTTATAATCTTATATTATGACATATCATCATCGGAAATAAATATAATGAGAGAACTCCAAAAGATTATGTACTAATTTAGAATATTTAACATAAGACGTACAATTTTTTTTCCTATAGATTCATGTACGTTTTCGATTCAATTTCAGATTCATTTAATTTAATATGAGTATGTTATCTCTGGTTTCTGATTTTTATTTCAAAAATACTCACACAATCTAAATTTTCACTTTTTTTTTTTCAAAATTATTTTTAATTTCATCCTCTATCAAATTTTTTTTATTTTTACATTAAATTAAAATTAAAAAAATCAAAATTTTGTATTTATAATTAATTTAATTTACAATTAAATTAGTTTGGACATTATGTTTGCCTATAAATATGTTGTTATAGTCCATAAATTACACTTATAATTTTATATTATGACATCTCATCATTAGAGTGAAAGAATTCTAAAAAATTACGTGCTAATTTATAATATTTAATATAGGACGTACAATTTTCGTTTTTTATAGATTCAGGTACGCTCCCGATTCAGTTTCAAGTTCATTTGATTTAATACGAGTATGTTAATTTTATTCGTATTTAATTTTTAAATCTATTTTATTCCCTATATTTTATACTCACATGTATATTTTAGAATCATCATTTTAATTCAAATTATTTTTAGAAATCTACAAATGATATAAGAATAAATTTCGGTTCAAATTATAACTATTATAAAAAAAAAATGAATAACATTAGGAATTTAAAATAAAATAATACATTAGTTTCAAAGTTAATTATATTTTCAGCATGTCGTTGTAGTGCATCCACATTACTATAAGGTTAGAAATAGAACATAATCAGGACAAGTAAATTCGAACCGACCACCTAATATCATATAAAGAGAAAACTTGGACTCTCTACTTTATTAGACAAATATAAATCCAAGTATACTTATATTAGTAAATATATTATTAATATAAATAATAATTTATACTTATAAATATAATATTATAATCAAATATATATACATTTAGCTGACCATTTTGACCAGTACAAATATGAATAAACCCAACGCGCCCTTCAAAATGTCTTCGTCTTTTTGTGAACTGCACATAAGAAACATGAAGAAACCGTGCGAAACGGCGCCGTTCGGCACCGAAAATAAATATGAATTGGGCCATTTGTGGACTGGGCTGATGCTGTGGTTTGAGATTGAACATTATGGTGAAAAATTAATATTCTACTCATAAATTAATTTGATTTCAAAAAATCAAATGAAGTCATTAATTATATTATTAATTAATCTATACGCATTTTTTTTTAAATAAAATAAAATAATTTAATATATTCATTTTTTGAAATTAAAAAATAATTATTTATTATTTTAAGTCAAAATTATTATTGACTCTAAGTCAAATCAAGTTTATCCCGAGAAAGATATGAATTTTTGACTTTGATATATGGATGCAATTTGTACTTTATAAAAGCAAAAAATAAAAATTCTAAGTGTTGCTAAAGTGATTTAAATGTAAATATCACAAGTAGGACACTATAAAGATTTGATGGAGACATTAATAGTTTGTTGTTTAATCATAGTGTTTATAAATTATTTGTCACTTTTATCTAAACTAAGCAAGTTTAATACTTGTATTAATTTTAATTAATGATGAAATTTCAAGATACAAATTATAAAAACAAGAACATTGGCACTAAATTTCCGATAAATTATAAATTTATTAATTTCTAATAACTTTTTTTATTTGTTTGCAGTTAAAAATGCACGCTATTCTTCTTTCAATACAACAAATTGGTAATTAACTTATATTTTGATAAGCACAAGGCTCTTGACAAAGTCCAAACAGAGCTTGCACTCATCAATGGCTCTCGCCATGGCGCCGGTCCTCACCACCGGCGGGAAGAACAGCCAGTAGCCGGTCACCATAACGAAGCTGACCGTCACCGGCGTCGACACCACCCACGGCAACTGCCACCTGCCGGTAAAATATCTCTTCACAACTACCTCCGCAGCCACACACGCCCCATGCAATCCAAAGAACGCCGTGACTTCCCACGTGGGAGTCACACGTGTGACGTAGTAGTACAAGAGCTCGTGCATCAAACCGGAGACTAAAAAAGTCACGAACATCGCGGGAACCGGGGCCCACCATGAGCTCCCCAAACACGATCTGATAGGTTTGTACACGGTGTGTCGCAGCAGATTTGTTATCATGAGGTTCCACCTTCGTCCCCAGAAATCTTGGAGGGACGTGGCGAAAAACGGCTCATCGGACGGTGGCTGGAGCTCCACGTCGAGGACGATAAAAACGACGCCGCTGCATATGCCAAACACAAAGTCTACTAATAAATAAACCAATGAACAGCGCAGAAGTAAGACCGCGTTTGGCGGCGTTTGATCTCTGTAATCATGCAAGACGATGAACACGGCAAGAAGTAAGGCTTTGACTGGCCAACCGATACCCAACTTGGGTGGCTTGTTTTTTAGATTCTGGGTGGAATTTTGGGGAGTTTGACCAGATGGGTAGGTTTTATCTTCGTTGATTTTGATGGGGAGGCAAGCTTTGACAATGAAAGAGAGAAGGGACGGGGGCGGGTCGGATCCCGAAAGCGGGCCTTGATCGAAAGCGAAGAGGAGTAGCTTGAAGTTGGCTAACCAGGAAAGGAACAAGGCGGTGAGGCCGATAGGGAAGACGGAGGAGAGGAAAAGAGGTAGAGTGAAGAAGATAAAGAAGACAGGGATTAGAGAAAAAAGTCTCAGGAATTTGACTTTTGGGATTTTGGAGGCTATGAAATAACAATAGGTCAGAGATGGGAGAGCCACTAGCCATACCTTGATTATCTTCTTCACTTCAGATTCATAGTCTTCCATCGGCGTGTTCTCTCTGGTTTTCTTTTCGGTTTCCTTCTAATTCCTTGATGTAATCTAACAGTTCGGCCCACGTATATTTAATAATGTACGTATAGATAAAGACACATACAGTTTGAGCTGTATCGTTTGAGATTCCATGTGTGTAGGCATCAATTTAAAGCGTGAATACAAGAAAAGATTTGGATTTGGATTTGGATTTGGACGTATCTCAGTGAGTGTTTGATCGAATTTAATTTTAGCATGTGAGAAAGTTTATCCAATCGCTTAATTAAATATAATTACATAATTTTTAATACAAAATTAAAGAATAGAATAAGGGCAGTTGCTTCCCATCGAAAAACAAAAAGAATTATGATATATATATATACACTAATTATTTAATAACACACACATTACATAATATATGTATATATAATGAGACATGCACGTAGTGTCTACATCTATATTCTTAACTACATTAATGAGTAATTAATTAGTCAAAGGAGAAATTTAAATATTTTTGAAAATTAAACAAACAGTTTTAAACATTTTTTGAAAGTCAAGAGAATGAAATAAATTACTTTGGATAATTCACTGTGGTAATTACTGTTTTACTGTTTCAGTACTTTGGCATTTCCTGATGAGAGAGTTCACAGACAAGAAAGTGGCGACTGTGACCCAATTGTCTCCAAACTTGTACACAATTATTAAATGACTAATAATTTCCTACCCATTAATTTAAATAATTTTTATTAAAAAATTAAAAATCTTTTTTAATATTAAAAAAATAAATAGATAAAAACTATTTTATATACATGTATTGTTTTTCTTACATTTTGATCCAATAATTATTATTATTTTTTTTTTTGTAGGGTAATATAATAGAGTAACAAATGAGTTTAGCAAGGGCATGAAGTACATAGCATATTTATTATACATGTGGGTTTAATGGGTGATCTCCTATATATATATATATATATAAAACGTATATATTACATTTTTTAAATCAATTCTATATAAAAAATTAATTAACTAAGTTCGAGCCAACTAAAAACTAACTTAGAGAAATAACAAAATTAATTAATTAATTAAATTTACCTTTAACAAAATCTACCAACCAACGGAACTCCGTTATCGCCTGCTCATCCATCCCGTTCCTCACTAACTGCGGAAAAAATAACCAAACGCCCGTCACCGCCACGAAACCCACCGTCAACGGCCCGGAAACCGCTCGGTGAAGCCGCCACCCGCGGGCTACCGCCGCCTTCTTAACTGCCACCTCAACCGCCGTACAAATCCCGTGCAACACAAAAAACCACGTGACCTCCCACGTGGGCGGCGCTCGAGTGAGATAATAATAGATTAGCTCGTGCATGAAACCGGACACCAGAAAACTAACCATGACGGCCGGAAAAGGGGCCCACGTTGATCGGAAAATACGGCTGGATAACTGTCTGATGGGATCGTATACGGTCGGGCGTAGAATACTGGTGACCATGAGGTTCCACCGGCGACCCCAGAAGTCTTGGAGCGAGGTGGCTAAGTATGGTTCGTTGAACTGGGGCTCGATCTCGAACCCGAAGAGGATCCGAACCGGAATAGCGCTTAAAGCTAGAACGATTTCAAGTTCGAGATATGCATGTAAGCAATAAAGGGCCATGATTACATTCTTGTTTAGATCTGGTTTTTGTTCATAGACACGAAATAGGATAACCACGAGAGCGATTTTCAAAGCTAGTAAGAGTGATCTGGCTACGGCGGATATGAAGTTGGTTTCTGAGGGACTGGGTTTTGGAGATGGAGATGATTGTTTGTTAATTTTGGATTTGAATTTTATGGGAAGACAAGCGAGAGAGATGAAGTGGAAGAGATGAGAGGGAGGCGGAGATACTAATGGACCTCGATCGAAGCAGAAGAGAAGAAGCTTGAAATTGGCGAGCCAGGCGAGGAAGAAAGAGGTAACGCCAACAAGGTGAAAAGCAGCGAGGTTTAGAGGGAGAATGATAAAGATGCAGAGAACAGGTAGGACGCAGAGAAACCTTAAGAAACCTTTAGGTAGTCTCGATGCTACATAATAACAGTAACACAGAGAAGCTATGGCTGAAATCCATACCTCGATGAAGTTCCTTAACTCTCCATCCATCTCTTCTCCAAACTCTCGCTCTCTAAATTTCTTATCAGCTTCACCGTGCGATAATAAGGTTTAAGAAAAAAGAGGGATACGTGGTCAAAGTCAGATAGCTTGCGACATGGAAATAGTTTTAAAACGAAATAAGCAGATAAAATGTGTATTTGCAGATTTCAAAAAAGAATCAGATCCTTAGATTTCATCATTTCTTTGTTTGGGCTTTGTATTTTAAGGGTGTAATTGATGAAATCCTAGCCGTTGAAAGTAAAACAATATTCAATCTTCACCGTTTAATCAATTGTTCGCTCATCTTTTTCTTTTTCATTATTATTTATTCATCATCCACACAGCTGGGTGATGAGTGTCTGATTGGACCACACAAATATATTATGAAAATAATAAAATCAACAGCTTTTTATTTATTTATTTTCTTATTTAAAATTAAAAATGCCTGATCAGTACTACCCCATTATGGTTTCTTTAAATAAACGAAATTAACCAACACAATAACTTGTCAGAAAATAAATTATCGTAAATTAATCAATTTTATTATTTAAACTGTTAACCTTCAAATAAAATAAGATAAAAATATTTTAATCATTAATTTAACACATTAACAATTTTTTTATTAATTTTTAATGAAATTTAAAAAATTATAACAATTAAAGATTGATTTTAATAAAAATAATAAATTTAGACAATACAAATAATTCTAATGGACCAGGAAGTGAATATTTGAAATTTTTTTTAAAATTTTTTATTTTTCATTTTCTATGTTATTAAATTAAATACTAAGAGAAAATTGCTACTAAAACATGGACAAAACGGAAAGTTCCCGCAAAGAATTCCGGGACATTAGTTTGCAGAAAACGGAGTTTATCTACTGCTAACCATGATGCAGATTTTGTACAGACAGAAAAGTACAAGCAGCAGTTCACTAGGCAGTGCAGATAATTAGCCACATTGTTAATGGATGCACGATGAAGCATCTAGTCGTTGAGCCAACCAGCTGATCTGCAACTGGGGTAGGGGTATGGGTAGGGGTAGGGGTAGGGGTGGGGAGGACGAGGAGTAAATTCTACTGAATCAAGACGATATCTAGGATCATGAACGCCATTGTTGCCAACAAAGGACCCAGGTTGCGGTGGTCTATGATCATACATCGTGCTACTGCTGCTAAGGAGGGATGCTGGTTGGGATCCTCTCGGTTCATAAATGCCATGGTTCCTAACTAGGGGTTCTCCAGATCCAAAAGAATTCATCCCAGTGTGGTTCAGTTCATCCAGTTGAGGTGCATATCGCTGCATTGCAGATGTATTCATTCTGTAAGATGACTCAAGTGGAGAACCCAAATGTTCATAAGAGGTGGATGTCATTGATGCCATTTGGCTGAATCTAGGATCATGCCTCTGTCCCGTATGACCATATCCAGGATCATGCCCTGACATGTGATTTCTTTGAGTGAAAACATCAGGATCTTGCCTACAAAGGGGAATTGGTGAAGGCAAATTAAATTCCCTCCCTACATTGTTGTAGGGCCTTCGGTCAAGGCTACCTATGTCATCTCCCAAGTGGGCTGTAAACTCTTGTTCAAGGTTTTCACCACGCCTTCTGCCAAAATCATCTGCACTCAGTTTGTCCATTGATTCAAAGTGTTTATTAGGCGAAGTACCTCTTAATGTGGATTTTTCATCTGCTGAAGTGAATGGAGAATGGCGAGAAGCTCCTTTATATTTCTCAGTTAGAGTAGGGTCTGCACCTACACATGGATTATCATCTATTTTTGTATATCTTTCCCCATACTTCCTCTTCCTCGATGCCATGTGTCCATCAAGGCCAGACTTTTCTTTGTCCCCTCTTGATATGCTCTCCGATCTGTCAAGCCGGAAGTTTTCTCTATCCCCTGTTGGTGTATCCTCCCGTCTGTCAAGGCACGAGTTTTCTCTATCCCTTTTTGACGCTTCCTCCCGTCTGTCTAGGTAGGAGTTTTTTCTATCCCCTTTTGGCATGCTCTCACTTCTGTCAATGCGAAAGTTTTCTTTATTTCCTTTTGGTGTGCCTACTCTCTGTCTAGTTTCCTCTTTCTCATCCTTCTGCACAGCAATATCATCAATCACTGCAGAAATATTGTCCAGATCAGCACAATCACTCATTGCATGAGCAGGGACATTAATTTCATTGCTTCTGTCCTCTACATGTGGTGTGAACAAGTGGCCATGCTTTTGAGCTATTTCCTTGTGTTTTGCAACCCAATCAGAACGGCTCCAAAGAGAAAGTGGTGGTGCAACCAAATTCCACTGCTCCAGTTGTTTGTCATTTTGGTCAATGGACCCAGGCAGGTAGAATGACTGAAAAGATGATACCCGAATCAGGTACCACTGAAGTCCAGTTTGAAAAACAGCAATGAGATTAAACCTCACGAGGGAACTCTACCTTTCCTGACAAAGACTGATTATCCTCCCAAACAAGTCTGTAAGATGACTTCTTCTGATCTAATCTGGCAGCAGGCAACAAAATAATTTTTTATTCCACAGAAAAATAAAAAATTTCTTGAAAAGACACCATATTTCATGGACATAGATATGCAGTCAACAAAATGTTAACAAGAGAGATGCAAGGTATTGACCTTTCAGTTTCTGGCGGAACAATAAGAACAATGAGCTTTGGATCAAATTCAATGGCCCTATTGATAAATTTATTTGCCAAAGCTGCTTTAACTCCAAAAGGAGGATTTAGCCCAATGATCTACACACGAACCAAGTACAAGAAATGGCATAATAGTATCAGCAACAGTACCAAATAGCATATGTTGATTTCTGTCAGAAAAGTCCTTTTCTTACCAATTTCGACCCTGGTTGCAACTCTTCTTTTTTGACAGTAAACCAATCTCTCTGCTCAAAATTAAAACTATTCTGCCAAAAGGAGAGAGCCCAAAGTTTCATCTTATAATTAATCAGATAACAAAAAGCAGTAAAATCAATTAGCCTTATGGTAAAATATAGAGTTACAAAGTTGATTATTAGACCAAGTTCATGTACCAAATAACAGAACTTCCAAAGTATGTTCCCTTCATATTTACCACACACAACGCTGAATGAAAAAGGACAAACATAGGACAGGTAAAAGAAGTTGTGATACTTAGCTTGACTCAGAATATGGGTCTCCAGAAAAACCCCAATATATTGCTTCTTCCCAACTATATATCATCTAGTTGCAGAAATACATGGGCAACTCAACAAATAACAGGTAAGTGCTCTATATCACAAAACCACAAAAGAGTTACCAAAGTTCATTTGCCAAAATAAGTTCCGTGGTGTTTTTGACTTTCGAAAGTTATATTGGTCCAAGTTGCAAATTGGCTCAAAAAACATTGTAGATACACAACTCAACAAATGGCAGTGAGCAGACCAACAATATTGGTGAGAAAGATAAGGACAATAACAACTTTCTATTCCTTCCTTCTTCCTTGTTCTTTCCTTATCCACTTTTTACATTCTTCCTTTAGCTAACAACCCCTGACCGTTAATCAGAATATCAATTTCATGTCATTCTAATTTTTGTTATCTTCCAAACTTCATGAAAAAAAAGTATGAAGTAAAAAAATCTGAAGGTCCTTTTTCACTTTCTCTTATTAAGCCAACAATTACCAAAATCCACAACAGCATTGTTGAATGATGACAAGAAAAATGACCATGTATTTTCTTCTACAAAAAAATGACTGGGTCAAACAGATTGTCGACCTTTGTACAGCGATACCTAAGATTATAAAGAATGCATATTTCTTCCATATAAATAGAGTAAAAATTATCTGAGTCCCAAGGAAATTGTAAACTACCTTGGCTTCAAACAAATCATAATTTTTGTAGGAACATCTTTTCCCTGTCTCTTCGAGCTTCTCTTTCATTAGACAACTAAAATCGTTTGCCCCACAACAGAAGTCAACTATCTGTCCAACAGACAATCAATGTCATGGATACAGAATATTAATGAAAATAAAGGTAAGGAAAAAATAAGTAGATTCAAATTTAGCTTTCCCAGGCATGTGAGAATCTTTAACATAATTTGGGGGAGAAAAATATAGAACATATATTTCTAGTAACTGATTGCAAGTCCAGTAAAACCAATCCTATTCTCAAAGCCATCATCACCAAGCACAACTGTACATTCGAAAGAATGAAAATGCCTGTTAATAGAGTTTGTTGGATAACTTAGAAGTTGAACAAATCTAATCACCCACAAGAACATAATCTGAAAGTCACCTTGACTCAAGACTCAGCATATCCGAAATTCTTTGTATTAGAGCAAAATTTACAGCCTAGTCAGTCATATCCAGGTACCAAAAAGAAAAAACAAAATCATTTAAAATAAACAAACCAACCCTTACCATATCACCATCTTGAACATACCAGTGTAGCTTATCAACCACCTGCATACCAGAAAACATGTTTAGCATTGTTTAACCTTGATAGAGATATTCACTCAACTAATCAAAGAGGGCAAAACTGGGAGCCAAAATAAAACCACAA
>NW_019014680.1:1963180-1982766 GCF_000150535.2 Carica papaya | reverse complement strand
TCACAATAATAAAGCTAGCACTCACTTCACCAATGTAGCGCTAGGTCCTTGGTCAACAAAAGGATATAGAGTACTACTATGGTCCCAAAAGACACTATACTTCATTTTCTGGTTTATTGTTTTTCAAGAATTTGATAACATAGTATAGTAATTAGATAACACTATGTAGTAACTCAGTAACATTATGTATTTTATGTAATCGGTAAAGTATTGCACAATGTAATCTAACATTACTGTGAAATGTTAAAAAGGTATAACTACATAAATTCATTGTGGACATGAGATATCCGAGTCACCATAAAGTTTCTAAAGATACGAATAGAAATGATGAATATTGACGATGGGATGCCATTATTGTGGCGCCTCCTCCGAGGAACCATAAGAATTTCCCCTGATAGTAGAGAAAAAAGTATGCTTATAAACTTTCCTATTAATAACAAAGAGTTAAAAAAAATGTACCATAGGATATTTCCACCATTATCGCATATTGCACAAACAGTATCAAAATAATCCTCATCATCAGAACCATCATCCTCGACATCTTCAGTTTGCCCCTCATCTATATCATCAACTATGAACTCGGATGTGTCTCTACTTGGAACCTGACGAGAAGAATGAAAAACAGTTAGCTTGCCCAACTAAATAATGACTCAGAAATGTAATGCAAAAGAAAATTGTTAAAGAGGAAAAGATAGAAACATAAGGTAGAGTACAACCTGATCCAGCAGTTTATTTTTTTTGGGCTTCTCCTCAAGAAATCGGAGTAGAAACTGGTCACACCAAAGATTTGTCATTGTGGGTGTGTAGATAGCAAAAGAAAAGGATGATTCCAAGTAACTACTGTTACCACTTTAATGAATATTATGAATTCTAAGCATTAATTTATTAACAATATTTAGAAAAGCTCAAACTACTAACCTTGGACTTTGCTAAAGAATCATCTCGTTTAACCGCTTCACTGATTAGATCCATGTGGTCAATCAAGTCATTTTGTGATGGCGTTGGCTCATACAAACTGCAAATGAAATAATTAGATTATGATTTAGAATTATATTGATAAGAAAATTTTACAAATGACATCTGAAAATTTTCACAAGCATATACCTAAATGCCCTGGATAAATTATCCCAAAGAGATTTTCCTGGCATTTCTGGATTAGACTTTAGTAAACTAAGGGAATGGACAGTTATCAGAACTGTTCTGATTAAATCCTCATAGCTTTTCTTTGGCTTTTGAAGCTTAACCCAAGAATCTTCCTTGGTTAGCACTGATATCTCAGGTTTCACTCCGCAAAGGTCAAATCTCCATGCTTTGACATGCTTGTATATCTTTTGAAGCCCGTTGTCAGCAGTTCCATCCAAGAATATAACCTTTTCCTCCCCATCCTTATTCTCACCTTCACTCCATTGAACGGGCAGAACCGAGAATGAAACAGGCTGCTCCTCATCATCTAAGAAGTAGTAATTTGTAACCCGACAGTGAGCATAGAATCTTCCTCATCATCTGAAATATCCATAATTCTCTTTTCTCCTTCACACCTAAGCATCCATGCATCAGGAATTCCTTTAGCCTTATGCTTAAACCCGGAATACCAGAAGACAGGCAAAATACCAAGTATAGGAAAAAGAATCAGAAACCAGAAACGAAAAGCTTCTTCATCCGAGAACTGGCAAATTTTTCCTATTTCCTTTTTCATTTCTTAACTCCATTTTCTCGGCAAACAGATAGGGAAAAGAAAAAACTAGAGAACGAAAGTTCCAACTCAATTATGTCGAGGAAACAAGAAACGAAAACAAAAACTCAACAACATTTGTGACTCAAGGCTGTAATTTTCAAAAGAAAGAAAAGCCGATAGAGGTGATGAACAGAACAGGTAGTGAATGCGAAAACCACGAACAGATAGTGAATATGAAAATGCTTACCTAATCAAACACAGTGAACCGCGAAACCCTAATTCCCGTACAAAGGTGACGTTTTGAGTTTGCAGTTTGCTATCAATTTATTCCTTCCGGGTTCGTATACCACCCAATTTTGTTCCACTGCTTGAATTTTAGGGCGATAAGGATTTTTTAAGTTGATGACGTAATTAATCTATTTGTAAAAGAACGAGCAAATAAGTTTGACGTGTCCTCGTTATATAATTATCTATATTTTTAATTATGTAACATATACATATATTAATTATAATATATAAACGAAAAAAATACGTAAAATATAAAATTTAAATTAAATTCACAATATTTTTATTAAAAAATATTAAGTATTCAGTTTAAAAATAATTAATTTATAATATAATATTTTAAAAATGTATAAAAAATTTAATATAGTTCATAAATTAATATTATCTAAATATTTTAACTCAAGCACTTTACAAATTTTTAACAAAAATTAATATAATTTATTAAATTTTTATATTTTACACTCTTAATTTCCAAAATAAAAATATATTGAAATTTTTCACGGTTTACTTGTTACTAATATAATTTAGCCTCTACTTTTTTTAGATCCCGTATTTCACTCCGATAGTATTATAAATCAGATCGATGCAGAGAAAATGAACGCATTTACAACTATTAATTATTCTACTAAATAAGTAAAACATAACTAAAAACATAATCTAAATTATGATTATGCCATTACCGATTATTTTTTATAATAAATAAAAAAAATCACTGCTTATATATATAATAATAACAAAAAATTAACATTATTATTAAATTTATTTAAATTATAACTATTTATTTTAGGTATTAAATCAACAATATAGATTCAAAGGCTCATTTTCAAAATTTTATTTCGATTCATAGAATTAATTTGCAAAACTGACCTACTTCTTTGTATGATCAACAGGACTCCCTGCTCAACAGGAGTTTGAATTCATCACAAACAGATCCTATTATTTTCAAAGCACCTCTACAACAAACTGTAAATTGAACAAGAAGAAGAAGAAAGACAAAATTTTTGAGGAACAAACATTTAAAAAACAAATATGTTCTTCCATTCTCTTGGTCTTCAAAGAGATCTTCTTCTTCTTCTTCTTCTTGACACTCCTTTTTTCCCACGATCCGTTTTTCCCTTATAGGGACAGTGTACATTTTTATCCTACCCGTGTTTTACTTCTTTGCTTTCGTGTCATTATTGTGATAACACTTGAACTTGAATGTATATTATCCGAGGGGAGTTTCTTCATTCTCAAGCAATGAGGAGACTGTTGTGTCGGAAGCAGAATCATCAATTATCAAGTTTGAGATCTCACCACCAAGAGAAGAGCTTTCGTCTTCACCACTAAAGGATGGTGCTGGAGAGGCATCAGGAGTATAGGCACCATTATGAAGTGAGGGAGATGAGTCTCCCTCTTCCACTGGTTGTTGAAGGCTCCAGTACATTATGCTGGCTGTTAGAGTGAGAACCATCTTCTGGTTCACCTGCCGGATCAGAGTAAAAAATTTTGTCCAGTTATGTGATATATCATATTCAATGCATGATTAAATTTATAGTTCTACATAAATATCTCTCTCTCTCTCTTCCTCTATCAACTACATATATATAACAAAAATATATATATAAATACATCTACAGGTACAGTTGGTTTTTGAGAACCAAGGTAATCTCCCAATTCTTTTGGAGGAAAAGGCAACCATGTCAGTTTGGATCATGGAACATCTTTTTTCTGAGGTGAGTAACAAAAAGAGTAATGTACCTCAATGATGTCATCGGGCAACAAGAAAATCGAACAACCAAGCTTCCGTGCCACACTGATTATGTAAGTAGCATTCAACCTCTTCTCATCGTCTGCAATTACACCACGAGAGATGGTGAGCTTGTTTCTCTATCAGTACCATGGAATAGAGATTAAATGCAAGTGCACAAAGAAAACAATAAGATGATAGAGTGAGAAGCAAAATGAATTAGTAAACATCAACTTCAAAATATCATACCACTTTCACCCTTGGTAACAAGGTTCCAATTGACGACCCTCGGTTCTACTGCACTTAAAAGCTCAAGAAAGAATAATCCATTCGACAGACTCTTGTCCTAAAGGATTTCAGAATAAACAATGTTAAGATACAATTGGCTTTAGATGTCAACATTCATGATAACAAGAATTACTAAGTTTTCCGAACCTTGAAGCTGTCCATGTGAGACTTTCTGCCCGAACTTTTAACTTTCTTATTCGCCCAATTCAGAATATCTCTGTCTGTCATCTCTTTCTGTTGCAAGTGGGATCTCAGGTTCTTCAGTAGCTGAAGCATATTAAACCTCATCAACTGCCATAGAAAAGCTGAAACAGATGGAATCAAAACTAAAAAATTAGAAAACTTTTCACAACAGAACGTTAAAGTCAAGGAACAAGTCTGAAGATTTATTCACGGAAAACAGAAAAGGAAAAGATTATTTAGTCTTTAATAGACAAGGAATGATCAAGAACAGTGGAATTTGCTTGGTAAAATTCAAGTGTAATAATTCTAATTGATCATTAGACACTAGGGGATGAACAATTTACATATTTATTTGTATGTGAGACAGGTTGAATGGGGGTAATTATTAAATTAGCATTCTCCTAAAGGTTGAAATCAATAGAAATCCCTACAAAAGAAAAGAGAATAAAAAGGAGTCTTAGACCATCATCTAACTGTTATTTGTTTTTCTTTTTCTTTATTGAGGCTAATGCAATGATAGAGTTAGAGGCAAAGGAAAATTACCAAGTATGAGCTTCTTATTTCCTTGTACTATATCATTTCCCGCTACATTGACTAGTGAAAATTTTAACTCCTTCCCGATCATTATAACTTGATTGCAGTTCTCTACTTTTCTAAATGGCATCTTAATTGGTGGCTTTGATGCCTGCTTCCAGTTTACTGAACCAGGGTAAACTTTGTCAAGAACTTCAAGAAGTACCCATCTGCATGAGATATGGGATTAAGAATTACTTCAAGTCAAAGATTCACAGTCTATGATAGTGGACACTATAGATATAGTAAAAAATGCAGAAAAGAGTGGTAAGTTAATATATTTCTGAACACCGTACAATTTCATAATTAAAGCAAAATGAAACGCTCAAAAGGAAAAGGTTTATGACTTCATTTTGTAATGTATACAAATACTATGCATATAGTTTCAACTTCTTCTCCAGTACTGGATATTCAGTCAAAAGGGGTTCGCATGGAACTAAGTATTAGTCAGTGTGACAATTATTATTAGAAAAGAGAACTCACCCATTCCTAACATCTTCAAACACATTATTGACATAACTAACAATTCCAAGACTGTTGATCCACAGTCGAAAACATCTTTCTTGTCTGCAAGTTTGCACATCATCTGTCATCATCTCTGCAAAGGAAACCTTCTTGCCATCTGTAGAAAGGCCATTCCTGCAGGAGTACAGATACAAGTTCCTCTCAATAACAAAACAACTACAGAAAATATAGAAGGGAAACAAGGGGGAAACTGCAAAAAAGAACAGTAACTGAGTAGGCATCATCTCGTAGATCATTGAAAAACTAATAATTGTGATTAGTAAAAGAGAAACAAGTGGGCTTTGCTTGCCAGAATCTACAAGCAGAAAGCAATTAAACCTTATAATGTACATTGCTTTTCCAATTATAACTAATTGCATATGTTCTTCTAATTGGCAGTATACACCACTGTACCAGTCAGTCAAAACCCAAGGATTCCTTCTTTTCCTTTTCAGGGGAGGGATGACTTCATATTGTCATCCTATTTCAACTATCCCTTGCAACTGTGGGGTATTTTTCTGATTACTGTAAAATAAAATAAAGTCATCCAAACATGAGAACTTCACACATTGATGATCAATAACCATCATTCATCAACTTACAACCTAATGACATGAAATGTAGTTCACCTAAAAGGAGATACTTAAATTTGTAACGAATTGAAATTTAATAGCACGGAAAAAAATGACATAGCAACTTGTTTCCAGAAATTAGTCATTCCAATGCAATTGACTGCATGCAGAACATGCATACAAAAAAATCATTTGAACTTCTATCAAGAATACATATATGTATTTAATCAGGGGGGAAAAAAGAAATGCCACAAAATCAAAGAAGAAAGAAAGATCCAACTTTCAAGTAATTTTTCATCAAACCAAAGGCAGAGCCTTATTATTCTGATTATTTCTAACCTTTCATGAAATATGTGTGCCACAAAAGCAAGATTCAAATTTGCTGAGCCCTCAACAATATCTTTTGGACTCAAATATCGTTTGCAACTCATTCTTTCTGCATGATCAAGTACTAATTTAGCCCTTTCAGTGGGATCCTTATTGTCCAATGTAGCAGGATTGCAGTGTTCTGGAGCAAGAACATTGAGCAGGTAAGCATAAGCCTCACCATCCTGCAGGCGCATTAGCAGTAGACATCAATAAAAGCATCTAAAACTACACAGGTATAACGGCATGGGCTCTATTCTGTCGTAATTGCTTCTGGTTGAAAAGATTCATATCCTGATTTCAAGAGAAACAAGGGTGGAAAACAGGACTAGAGCAAGAATATCTTATACATCACATGATGCTACAAGTCGTCCATAAAAAAAGCAGCCAAGTACCTTCAGATCAGAAGAGAAATTCGTTACAGGTTTCTTATAGCCAGCCTTTTTAAGATGGAAATTCATCCATTTTAGTAAGATTTTCTCGGGGGCCAATCCCAGAAGTTCCTCAACATCCTGCAGCAACACAACAATGCATGATGAGAATACCATGTATTTCGCATTCAATGAATGTTATCGGAACAATGATTATAGCAAACAGGTAACATGGTAAAATAAGCATCTCGTTACATTATTGTCCTCCACCAGTTCCACAAGCTGAGGCGTCTTCCTAAGGTTGAGATTGGCTAAGAGCTGAATCTGAAATTGTGACGATTAAAAAGTTAGCGAACAGCAATATGGGCAAATTATTTGAAATCATTTGACTGTTATAAAGGATATGAGTTGCTTATAAGCAGCTTATAATTGCTTCATGTTGGTTTTCATAGACTTCTAAACAAAGTATGATCATAAGGCCTACCTTTATAATTTGAGAAATCAACCCAAGCAACAAATGAGGCTGCAAAACAAAGGAGGAAAACAGAAATCTTTAGAATAGTAGAATACAAATATCTAGCCAATGACATCAGAATTGGCACAACTTACTCTTCCTTCAACCAAGTCCTGTGTACCGATGTTAACTACCGTACAGCCAATAGCCTTTGCCGAGTTGAGGCAGAGAGTATGGTTCTCATTTCTTTCCCATAAATTAAGTACTCGTTTGGTGTTAATAGCTCGTTCATCAATTGTTCCCGGAACCGCAACATTTATGAGCTTACTGTGTCAGATCACAAAGTCAAAATTAAAACCACAAATGGATATCAGCCTCGCTAACTTAAGAAAGCATATTTTTTTTGCATAAATACCATAGAAGCACCCCATCTTTTGCAAGATTAAATAGATCATTTGAAGCTGGATCTAAAGGAAGAAACTGCTTTAAGAATGGGTCATCCCCGAGATAACTGTTTATATGAGCAACATAAGCTGATTTTTCTGATTCACTGATTGTGTGTAGAAGAGTAGTTGTGGTTGCCTTAAGGAACGATGAAGAATTCTTTGAACCACCCGATTTAGCTGTAGCTTTGCCTTGCAAACTCAAATGTGTCTGCCCATTCCATAAAGTTGATGACCAGGTCAACGTCTATCACTCCAAACCCGATCAAACAAAACTAAATGCTACCAAGTCACACACAACTGGAAACCAAAACCAACCAAACAAAACTAAATGCTTCCAAGTCACATTTTATTGGAACTAGCTAAAATGTACTTTCCCTATTAGATTCCGGTGGTTCCAATTCCATTATTCTTGCTCATCAGATAGAAATATACTACATAAAAATGTAGAAACAAATCACTCACCCTGAGGAAGGCTTCAAAATCGACCTCACTGCTTGTGTCAGCATTGGATTCACTCAAGATGTCCCTAATCTCCTCCTCGGTGAGAGTTGTACTAAATGCCTTCAACTTTGCCATCATGGATGGCAAATCTCCGATTGTGACTTTACCATTTTGATTCTTTACCGAAATAAACTACAACATAAAACCATACAAACAATCAATTACCACCCACGAAATTTCAGTCACAACTGTATCGTGTGGCTAACTTTCTCACATCCATTACGTCATAAACAGGATAAGGAAGGAATAGCCTTACTTTGGCTTTAAGGCTGCGAAGCTCAACTTGGGTAAACTGGCTTTGAAGCCATTGATCCGAAACAACTACGCCCACATAACTCGACATCACCACAGATTAGCAATACGAATAACGCTAATTACTCCTCAAATTTCTTCTCTCTTCTCGAAGTAATAAAACAAGGGTAATATCCAACAAGATATCTACAAACCCAGAAACATAAAACCAATTCCAGGCCAAAAAACTTGAACCCTGATCCTACGTTAATCCTAATGACAGTAACCCACGATCAAATCACCTATGCAGGTCAGAAAAATCCAATCCTCTATTCCTGAAAAACAAAGCCACCGAGATGACTCAAATCAGGCCACAGAAACAGATAGAACAGAGAACAAAAATATATGAATGAGGAACTCTTGAATATTACTCTTCAATGAATACAAGAACTCCATAAACAAGTCAAAAATGGATTGAAAAACGCAAAACCAATCGGAACCCAGAAATGCAAACAAGATATCCGATCAAAAAAGTAAATATAGGAAATGTGAGAAAAAGAATATTGACAAACTAGGCAACTGCAGCAGTTTAAAACAGGTAAACTTTTGTATAATGAATAATCCAAAACAACCAACTTAATCATTAAAGAAAAAAAATGGAAACCCAATAATGGAAACGTACAAACATGGAGCACCCAGAAAGAGTTTCCTGTAAAATAACAAGATTATCGTTGCGTATCGATCAGTTTCCCAGAAAATTTTGACTACCCATTATAGTTCTTTTTTCTAATATAATGAATGTATACAGAGAGAAATGAGGGTTTAGGACAACAAGGGATCGATTTTCCTTCGTGGGAGAGCAAAGTGACAAAGAAAGAAGAGGGGAGAGAGAGAGAGAGAGAGAGATGAAACCGTTTTTACACCGATGACAGCGAAGGTCACACTGGCTGGAAGCGAATTTGATGGTGGTTCTACTACATGCGAGTCTATGGTAAGTCTATGGAACTCGTCTCGAACGTTTGCAATGTCAGCAAAATGGCGTTGACCGTTGAAGGTTTGACCTATTGAGCGAATAGTTTGTTTGTTTCGCTTCTACGATAACCTACCCCTTAACCGCCATGAAACTGGTTTCTTATTTTGATTTTATTTTATTAATAAATAATATTATTTATATAAGTTTTCGCATTTTAATAAAAAAATAAATATTTTTTACTAAATTACTGCTGGCGGTAAATTAAGAGAAAATCAACCATCAATATTATAACAAAATTAATTTTTATTTATAACACTATTTTTTTTATTATTTATCGCGTAAATTACGTTTTTAATATACTTTTACAGTTGATAATTCACAGCTCGATAGTTAAATTTGTGTAATATTACATAAAATTAATTAATTTTGACGTGTTGAATTTAATCTACTATAGAATTTAATTGATTTTATAAAAAATGCTATGACTAATTATGGTATAATTGAATATATACGGAATTATAAAATACGTTTTGTAATGGTGTCTCATGATTCCGTAATAATAAATAATCATAATTGATGTCTTGTAATTAGAGGCGGCTCTCCTCTTAACATCATTAATTTTCAAAAAAATAATAATAATAATTTACATAATGCGATTTCAAATTAAAAAAATCATGTTATTGAAATTTGACCATATTAATTATAATATAAATGGTAATTTTGACCCTTAAATAATTTCAAATGTACTAATTATTTCTATTTATATTTTTTTCAAATAACTAAATAACACTTACCCATTAATAATAATAATAATAATAATAAACTAATATAATTAATTTTTTTATAATAATAAAATTTGATTTTAATATAGATCTTTTTCACATAAAATAATAAAATAGTAATTATTTTGATTTTAATTTTTTAACACTCAAAAATATTATCTAATCATGATATTAGCCATGATGTCTACATCTCTAACTTTTTTGGTAAGTATTCTATTTATATTAATTAATTAAAAAGTAAATCCCTTTTTTGTCCGTATATATATATATATTTAAATAATTAATAGAAAAAAAAAAGAATATTTCCAAATTATCTGGACGCCCATAATTATTTACAATATTTCTATTTATGAAAATATGTTTGGGAAATAATTAATAAATATAAATAATTTTTTTTACGAAAAGTAATATTTTTATAATTATTTCACTGTCATTTTTGTTTATTATATCGCAATATAATAAATATAGCACATGACAAAAATATAAATTTGGTTAGATACAAATATTTACTATAAAAATACATAAATATTTTTATCTAATTTTAATAATATAATTTAAAAAAAAAAATTAAAAAAAAATTAGTATACTGAATGACCAGTCACCGGCTCCTGTGGTGCCCATGTGGCTGGCATGCTACATTTGTCTTTCCACACCTAGAAAAAACTTTGTGATATAAATATATAATAAATATGTATTTACTGAAACTATTTATATTTTATAATTTAATATTTATTACAACATCAATTGGTAATGACAAAAAGAATGGGCACATGCCCGTGTGTTAACTTTTTGGGACATTTTCTTAGTAAGTTAAAAATTATATTTTAAAAAAATTTAATAAATAATGTATCTAAATAATTCTTTTAATTTCAGAATTGAAAGTGAGAGTTTTTTTTAATCAAATTTATTAAAAATAAAAAGACTAAAAAAGTTTGTATTAAGATATACATATAATTTATAAATAGTCAATTTAATTATATAATTTTTTTGAGATTTTATGTAATTTATTGTAAATTTATATATTTTTTAAAACAAAATTTGAATTATATTTTTGGATAATGTAATGTCATATTTTGTTTTTTTATCACGTTGAATCCAAAAAAAAATTGATTAATTAAATAAAATAAACTTTTTATGAGCAAATTTTCAATTTAATTTTCGTTTCAAAAAGAATTGATTGGCAATTAAAATTTCACATATGAAATAAAAGTCAAAAGTATAAAATTTTGTTACAAATAAATTCAACATGACACATTGTTTTTAGGCACGGGCCTTGCGGAGAATTAAAAAAAGTAAATTTACAATAGTGGCCTCATAAATATTTTAAATGACAAAAAAGCCCACAATTCCCAACAAATTAACAAAAGAGCTAGCTTTACTCCTCATTTTACTCCGATATATAACCCTAATCCTAAACCCTAGTTCAATTCTGCGAACAAGCTCCTCTCCGAACGGGCGCACAGGCTCCGTCGGCAACAGCAACGATGGGTCGTGTTCGTACAAAGACGGTGAAGAAATCCTCTCGGCAGGTTATCGAGAAGTACTACTCTCGCATGACGCTTGACTTCCAAACCAACAAGAAGATTCTCGAGGATGTGGCTATCATCCCCTCAAAGCGGCTGCGCAACAAGATCGCCGGCTTCTCCACTCACCTCATGAAACGGATCCAGAAAGGTTCTGTCCGGGGAATCTCGCTTAAGCTCCAGGAGGAGGAGCGCGAGCGCCGCATGGACTTCGTTCCCGATGAGTCCGCCATTAAAACCGAATACATCGAGGTGGATAAGGAAACAATGGACATGCTTGCGGCTCTCGGCATGGCCGATGTTCCTGGACTGGTTAAGGTGGATCCAGTGTCCTTTCCGGTTCAACCAATGGGGGTAAACCGCGGTGCAGGTGGAGCCGGTAGGAGGTACTGAAAAAAGAAAAAAAAAAAAAAAAATTCCATCTTGAGTGTTCAATAGGAAATTGGAGATTTGGGAGAGAATTGCTAGTTTAATTTGATGCTTTTTTGATGTGATACTAATTGATTAACATGTTATTGGATTCACATTTGATTGGCTTAAATCATTCGTTTTTGCTTGATTTTTCTTACATAAAGTAGTAACTTAATTGCACTGTTCTCACACTTTGAGTAGGCTTGGAATGGAGAATTGTAGAATGTCTCAGGAATTGTTCTAAGTCAATTCTGTAACATTTGACACTAATTTACGAATCTTTTAGCATTTTAATTGTGAAATTTTAGAAAGTTATTAGGAATTTCTTTTTTGAAATAAAAAGTATAACTAGTATATTTAATGGGTACCAACCATATACAAGTGAATCCATCTATCCTTTTAACCTTTTTAAATTACATTCTCTTCCAACAAAAGGCTCTAGCATTTCTCTCTTTCCAAATAATCCAAAAAAAAAACAGCCAATGGAATTTGATTAGCAATACATCTCTTACAGCTCAAGTCATCCTCCGTCCAAATCTCATCACGAACTAAGGCTGTATGCGATAGGACACCACAACAGAAGATGATACATAGATGACAACCATTTACAATGATTAGTCCTCTTGCTCTAAGTTTGTCTATAGTGAGAATTTTCCCCCAACAAGCCCCCCACACAAAAAAAAAAAAAAAAAAAAAAAAAGCTACTCATGGGGGAACCTTTGTCTTCCAGATTTGTTTCCATGGAAAGTTCTGAGACTCTTTTGCAGCCCCCCTCAACTAAAAATTTGTAGTAAGAACGATCGGTGAAGCATTTGTTCTTTTCAAGTTGACAACAGATCTAATCTAACAAATTGTTGACTCTTTAGGATGCTAAGAACTTTAGCATATCTTCATAATCTCTCACCTCTCAGTCATTTAGATTCCTTGATACATTAATTGACCATACAATGTTATCATTAGTCAACTGGTGGGCCGCCTCCATCAACATGTTTCTAGCTCTTAGTATGCCATAAATCCTCGGGTACCTACTCATGAGACATCCTTCACCCATTTAGTCATCATACTAAAAGCTGATTTTATCACATTTCTCCAGTTTCCATTTGATGCACTCTTTGAACTGTGGCCATTGTGCTATTATCTTCTTCCAAGGACTTACAACCATGGGAAGAAGAATGTTTGATACGACCATTATCCAATCTCAATATGCCCTACCGGAAATCCACAATTTTTTGCCAAGATCTTCTCTCCTCATTGCAATACCTCCAGAGTCATTTCCCTTGAAGCGCTTCGTTTATCATCATCATTGATCTAAGACCTAGTGCACCATATGGTAGTGGAGTTTTGATAGTCTCCCAATTAATTAAATGAAACTTACGTTTTCCCCTCCTCATCATCTCACAGAAAGAAAGCGGTATTGAATGACTTCCAATCTCTTTACAATTTTTCCAGGAATTATAAGGGTAGAGAGGTAATAAATCGGGAGATTAGCTAGTGTGTTCTTAATAAGTGTGAATCTACCCCTTTTGAAAAGAAATTTCGTTTCTCCCCTGCAAGCCTCTTCTCAAACAGATCCACTACTGGTTCCCATGAGGCTAAGTCTTTGTATTTTGGCCAAAGAGGAATCCCGAAGTATTTAATGGGAAGTTTGACATTTTTACACCCCAACACTTAAGCTGACAAACCTATATTACCATTTCCTCTAATTCTCACCAATTCAGACTTTTTTCAAATTAATTTTCAATTCAAAGATCATTTGGAAGCATAACAACACACATCTCAAGTTCAAACGGATCCTCACTTCGGGTTGACAAAAAATTAAGGTATCATCTGCAAAAAAAATAAATGAGAAACGTTATCAGAAATTTTTTGTTTAAAGGACTGCAAATTGAATCGAAACCCGTGTGAGCTACAAATTGGGTTGTGAAAACAAACATTTACTCACTTGAATTTGCTGCCATTTGACAGCATCTTGGCTTTGTTGGTATTTGAAAGGTGATTCCCCAAAATGATTAAATTTTAGCTTTAAGTATTCAATAATTAAGGTAAATACATTATATTTTATGGATTTGGGTGTATGAAGTGGTGGGATGAAGATCTTAAATGGGTATAGTTTTAGGATTAAGTTACATTTAATTACGTTCTTATCATTGCTAATCTCTTCTATTCTTATTGATTTTTGAGAAGTATTACGAGTGTCATCTAATATGAGAAGGTTCAATTATTTAAATTAGTCACTCGAAGACCTGGTAATTCTAAAATAGCTCCGAACCTGATTTACAATGTAAATTTTTTTTTAAATAAGTCACCTAGTAATGTTGTCTTTAAATGAAACATGAACATTTGAATTTTTTTTTTTAAGTTTATTATTTAGGTAACGGAAAAAGAATAACTGTTTCATCTCTATTTGATCCCGTTAATTTTAACTATGTAATTGTTTAATTGGTATTTTATATTAATACGTGTTGTAAACTTATATAACATTCTCTCAATTTCTCTTAATTTCTTAAAAATAAAAAATTAATATTGTTAGAAATTTTTGTTCTTCTTCTTCCCGGACTCTCTCTTCCTCTGCAATCGTCCCTTCCTGGTCTTCTCCTTCATCTGCTTCAGTTCCCACCAGCCAAGACTACATAAGCCCTCTGCTCCACAAGTGCTTGGCCTTAAGATCATTCCACTTCAGCCACCACCCTTGTTTTAAACCTATTTTCTTTTTATTATATTCTTGAATTTCAATACAGAAAATATATGTAATTAATTAAATTATATCTCTAACTTCAATTTTCTTACTAAATGATTAAATTAGGATAAAGAAAAAGACGTGAAAAGTTGAACTTTCTACCCATCAAAATAAAGTCAATTCATATGAAGCTTGAAAATTTCTTAAGAACCCCCGTGACCCATGAATTTCAAAGTAAAGACAACGAACAGTTGATCCACAATTATTAATTAATATTAACTTAATCTACTTGTGGTTACCAAAATCAAAACCAGATTCTTATAATCTGAACCCACCATTAATTTTTATTAATTTCTCTTGTAAACATTCTTCTTCAATTTACCTCCCGTGACTCTCCTACAGACATGTATTCACATGGCCTTTACCTAAATCCATGAGAGAGAGAATATTCTCGCTTTTCAAGCTCTGCCTATAAATTCTCAACATTCATATACTTATAATAGCAGATAAAGGACAGAGCAAGCATGGCCGGGATCACAAGCAGCAAGGTTTTGGTTTGGTGGGTGGTCACGGCACTGGTGCTGGTCATGGCACTGATGGGTGCAGCCAGGGGAGCCACTGGCTTGTGCAGCATAGACCCAAACAAGCTGGATCTTTGTCGGGCTGCGGTCACCGGGGAGTCACCACCACCGCCAACCAGACAATGCTGCAGAGTTGTGAGGAAAGCTGACCTGCCATGTCTTTGTAGCTACAAGTCTGTTCTCCCGGCCTTCGGGATTAACCCGACAAACGCCTTTGCATTGCCCGCTAAATGTGGCATCAAGACACCACCACAGTGCAAAGGTAATACGTGACTAGTTAAGGAACTCTAATCGAATTACGGTTTTTTGTTTAACTTATTTTCTGTTGTATTATAATTAGATTCAATAAACTAGAACTTTAATAATTTTATAGGTATATACACTATACTAAAATCTATATATTAAGTAACTGGAAATTAACCCACAAGTAAAATTTAATTTGAGATTTTTAAAACATTGTTTATAGATCAAGACCAACTACCTAAAAGTATTAATTTTCATCTTGTTGCTTTGCAGCTTGAAGAGAAAACAGGGCAACATCATTTGAAGGCATCTTCTTGTTCTTCTTCTTCTTCTGGTCTTCCATGTTCGGAAGCTTTTGATATCAGCTTCTTATATAATTAAAACTGTTCATTAAATTTTCAGCTTTATGTATTAATGAATCTCATAATATTTGAATTCATAATATGATATTTCCTGCCAACTTTCTCCATCCCTGCTTTTAAAACAAAGAAATAACAGGTGGGGATAATCAGCTGCAATATGAAGATCATAAGCGCATATATATACACACACACACACACACACGCCACATATATGAGCAATTTCCATATTGTACTTGTGTTGGAGGGGCTTCAATAAAATTTATACGAGAATTAATCAATAAGACTGGAACACTTCTATCCCAAGAACTAAAAAAGAAAGATAAATATAAGGCAGTTTTGTATGTATATATAAATTTCATGCAAGATATTTCTACATATGTATCTAACAAAGCACAACCAATGAGAATATAATGGAACCCTTTATCCAAACAACATTCAGAAAAGGAACACAAAATTAATACCTTAATCTAATAGTTAAGATGTTAGCACTTTATTTACAGTTTATGAATTCAAACTGTCGTGTAGGGTTCGGTACTTTGTATAATACTTAATCAAATAATGTATTTAACGAAGTTATGATAAACAAGTTAGATTCTATTTCAACCTATTTCGATTAGCAGTTGATTTATCTTAATCGCAATAAATTAATATCTAATCTAATTTTTATTTAAAAAATATGGAAAAGATCTTTAGATCTTTACTGCCAAGGTCTTTTTTTTTTTTTTTTAACCATCTCAAAATTTCTTGCAAGATATTTCTACATTTCTAAGAAAACAAGTGGTTTATATACATCAAAAAGACCATTGACAAAGATATGTTTCTTGATATATAACATATATTTGCTCATACATATATATATATATATATATAAGTAAAACACAATCTCCAAGCAACCCAAAATAAGTATGATATTGGCATTTCAACACAATGTTAAATACTAGTGATCAAATTATAATTAGAATTCCATCAACATCAAACTAGATCATAATTCCTAACTTCAAAAAATGTATGGCTTAATTAAACAAGCTGAATTTAAGATTGATATTTATTAATTTATAAATTAAAAACTTACATATGAACAAGTTCATTTTATTTATTATTAAATTTTTTTTTGTGAATTACGTAAAAATAATAAAAAATTACAATTGACTTCTATCTAAAAGTACTATCTCAATATACTTATTTTGGAACATCTTACTTCAAATGAACGATGTTGGCTTCTGTTTTAACAATTAACGGATCTAAGGTATTTATTTCATCAAATGTTCGGACTCTTTCTTTAGTTTCAAATGTACACATTCTTCTTATAGTCACATTTATTTATTACGAATTTCTTATTAAAAATTATTGTGTTTTGTTCGAGCTAGCACAAATATGGCGAGAACTAGCAGTATTTGTTTGGTGATGCTCGTGTGATGTTGCTAGCCGTAGACATGGTGAGTTCAACGAATGCAAGGAACTTGTGTAACACAAACTTAAACAAGTTGATCTTTTGCCGAAGGGCAGTGATTGGCAGCCCTCCACAACTACGAAGCAAAATATGTTGCCATGTCACGCAAGAGACCAACCTAACGAATCTTTGCGGTTATAAGTTTCCGTTTCCTTCATTTAGTATTAACATGACAAATACTAATAACTAGTGTTTGCATTTATAACTTATGTAACATGAACGTAAGTAAATTGGCCGTTTGCAAACCTTCCATGTCCGGGTTTTCTCCGCCACCACCAAGGACACAATGCTTCAATGTTATGGGCAGTCTGACTTGAAATGTTTTTTTGGTGTTAACATGACAAACACTAATAACTAGTCTTTGCATTTATAACTTATGTAACATGAACGTAAGTAAATTGGCCGTTTGCAAACCTTTCATGTCCGGGTTTTCTCCGCCACCACCAAGAACACAATGCTGCAATGTTATGAGACATTCTGACCTGAAATGTCTTTTTGGTATTAACATGACAAACACTAATAACTAGTCTTTGCATTTATAACTTATGTAACATGAACGTAAATAAATTGGCCGTTTGCAAACCTTCCATGTCCGGGTTTTCTCCGCCATCACCAAGGACACAATGCTGCAATGTT
This sequence comes from Carica papaya, assembly GCF_000150535.2. Next base: position 1,964,950 of record NW_019014680.1, on the reverse strand, counting down.
ATGAGGCAGTCTGACCTGAAATGTCTTTGTGGGTGTAAGTCTTGGTTTCCTGCATTTGGTGTTAACATGGCACACGGCTTGGCCGCCATTAAGGTCTATTTTCTTCATTGTTAAATAATAAAATGTAACTAATTATAGCAAAAGTTAATACTGAGAAAGTATGTTGATTAAATTTATTAATTATATTCTAATACAATTCATCCTCAAATATTCATTTTTCATACAATATGTAAATATACTTTAACATTTAAGTTTTTAAATAATTAATTGACTCGATTATTTATAAAATTCAAACTGATTAAAAATAACCCAATTAACTATTTATGTTCTAACATTTAAGCTAAAGACTAAAATTATTTCCTTACAAATAACAATGAGGATAGAAGCAGTGTCTTCACAACATTATTTTTTTAACTATTTAATTTGGTGCACAAAGCAATCGGCACTTCTATCTACTAATTATATTCTACCCTGTATCAACTGAATCTATACATACATAATTTTCTTCACTCAATAGTTTCCATTGCACAGACAGACAAGTTCCTTCTCATCCCACAACACGAATATCTTCAGAACTGGATAAAATCCCAGAAACCATTAACATTGTAATTCTACCTTCCCTCAGTTTCAGAAAAACTCGAGCATCATAAACATTTGAAGTGCCTAAGCATTTCATTATGTTGCCACCAGCTTCAACGGAGAACGCTACAACCATTACGAGATTTCTTTCAACGCCATCGATCCTCCTTGTCCTCCTCCCTCACTCTTCCATCTGAAGATGTTTTCCATATACATATATCCATATATATTAAGTTGTATTAGTTAAATTTGTTAAGCTGATCTTACATTTTAAAATATCTTTTCTGCATCCTACTCCTAAGCACATAACAAATGGGCCAATAAGCCACTATGTTCATCTCAAGCATAGATAATCGACAATACTAATTTTCTTTTAACCTTCCGCGAGTAACTCATAGATAAGAGTTGTTTACCTAACATTCCAAGCTGTTGGTGTGCGGACCACCAAATATAGGCCTCATATATGTATCATCAAACTTCCTCCAGTAGAAATGTATGGTGTATACCGGTCTTTCCATTAGCATAGTCAAGCTATTCTTTGCAGTAAGAACATCAGCGTCCGATTGTCCCTCTCCGGAGAGAAGAGGAAAAATGATGTCCAACTTGGGAGATTTTGGCTCCTGGTGAGCGTTGCCACTTGTTCCATGGAGAGGAACCAAACAACTTATAAGAGGCTTCGTTAGAAAACCAAATACCTGGTAATCAAAATCCGTTATACAAGTTTTCATGTAACGTCGTGTTAAATTAAAATCATTTGGGATGCATGCTGAAACTACATACCAGTGTAGTAACCAAATACCTGGTAATCAAAATCCGTTATACAAGTTTTCATGTAATGTCATATGATTAAAATCATTTGGGATGCACGCTGAAACCACATACCAGTGTAGTGAATAGGACAACAATTATGGTGTTCGTGAGAACCGCAGCATTTGTTGAACTCCATGTGACACCAGAATGTGTGAACTTCAACGGTACCAAGCAATGCCAAATGAATAAACATGAACATTTCCAGGGATGAAGTAATTAACTACGAAGATATATATATATATTGATTGCGTTTGTCATCTGTATTTTTTTCTCAATGAATAAGACACACCTGTTTAAAAGCCAAAGCAATAGAGACGGCCCCTCTCATAAGCCCTGCCCACCAAATATACTGAGATACAAACAGTCCAAATTGATCACATA
>NW_019014680.1:1910580-1948773 GCF_000150535.2 Carica papaya | reverse complement strand
AAGTGATCAGTATCTTATGGAAAAGGTATGACCACGATCATGAAAACATCAGATGAAAATATTATCTGGCCCGATGATGGGAAAAATGAAAAAGTGGTCTCATGGAAAACTACATGACAGGAAATGTGGATCTGATTACTTTTGATATCAATAAGTTTATAGCCTTTGTATCCAAATGGGTATTTAAGGAAGACACAAACACGTGTTTGAGGTGAAAATTTGTGTCGCTGGTATGTAAGTGTGGAACTATAACATAAACATCCAAAAGAGCGCAAATGATTATAAGAGGGTTTCCACTTGTTTAAAAGCTCGAAAGGAGTTTTATTAGAAAGTAAAGGAAAAGAGAAGCGATTAATGATATAAACAGCAGTTAAGATACAATCACCCTCATAAACAAGTGGAATATTGGATTGAAAAATAAGAGCACGTGCAACATTCAAAATGTGTTGGTGGTTACGTTCCACAATAGAATTTTGTTGTGGAGTTTCAACTCAAGAATGATAAGGAAGAATGCTTTTAGACTTAAAAAATTAGTGAAACCTTAACTCGTGCATATTGTCAGACCTCACTAACTTTATAGGTCTTTTGTATTGAGTTAAGATAAATGTATAAAAATCAGGAAAAATAGCGGTAACATCAAATTTTTGGCGAAGGAGGTAAACCCAAGTGGTTCTAATACAATCATCAATAATAGTGAGGAAATACTTGTATCCCTCAATAGTGTTGACAGCAAAAGGGCCCCATATGTCAATGTGAATTAAATCAAATGCGTTCGGAGATAAATTATTATGTGATATGAAAGATAATTTTCTTTGTTTAACAAGAGGACAAATAGGGCAATGAAAAGGAGCATTTATCTGAACAACCGGAATATGTAAATCTTTATTTAAATATTGAAGCTTTACAAAAACCGGATGAGTAAATTTAAAGTGCCATAGGCTACATTTAGAATCAACATACTCGGAAACAACGGAATTACAAACAAATTTATTTGTAAGGAAATGATAAAGATTCCTAACTAGTTTACTTCTCCCAATCAACAAGCCCTGAGTAAGGTCCTGAATGACACACGAATCAAGTGAGAGATTAACTGTGCAATTATGAGTAGAAGTGAGCATGCTAACGCTTATGAGATTAAAAGTAAATACGGGAATAAATAGCACATCAACCAATGTAAGAGAAGCTGTCAAAATAATATTTCCTACTTGATTGACTGTCACTAAGCTACCGTTAGGCAAATTAACAGGAAAATGTTCAACATGCTTAAGTTTTGTGAATAAATAGTGGTGGTAGCAAGTGTGGTGGGTGGCTCCAGTGTCAAGAATCCATATGTGGGTGTTGGGTAAGTGTGTAAATAGAGATAAACAGAAGGGAGAGGTAAGTATACCTGAGATGGTGGAAACAGACGATGCAATCGAGTCAGAGCCGGAGGCAAAATCCGGAGGAATGGAGGCATAAGGCGTAGCATGGAGACGCGTGCTTAAATGGGCAATAATGTCCTGCATTTAATCTGTGGTGAGAGCCATAATAGAGGCGGCGGAGTTGGAGGTGGCAGACGGCACGCCGGTGAAACCAGTGGGAGCAACAGTGGAGGAGACATGCGAAGAAGAAGAAGATTATAACCCAACGGATTTTAGTGAACACCTAGTTTGTGAAGATCCACGCTGTTAAGCTTTAGTGGTAGCATATGGGTCGGATGTGCCTTTAGATTTGGACCAATAGTCAGGCGGGTACCCATGTAGTTTATAACATCGGTCCACTACACGGCCCAGAAGCCCACAATGGGTACACATGGGCCTTCTTCTTTTTCTCTGTGCTAGGGCAACATTGGTAGATTCTATTGCACCGCTGAATGCCTTTGTTCCAACGGTGTTTTTGACAACCCGATGTCTCTCCTCCTGGATCATGAGACTGAAGACTTTCGAGATGAAAGGAGGTGTTTCCATCATGAGGATTTGGCTCTGTATGGATGTGTAAGAATTGTTGAGTCCCATTAAGAAGAGCATGACGAATTCCTTCTCCATATAATCATTCCAGGCTTTCATTCCTCCACAACCGCATACCGGAGCTCGCTGGTAAGTTTTAAGTTCGTCCCACAATGTTTTCATTCTCGTATAGTAGCTATTAACATTGATGGCCCTTTACATTGAGCTATTCATCATTTGTTTTAGCTGAAAAATGCGAGGGGCGTTGCTTTGTTGAAACCGGTCACGGAGGTCGACCCACATTGCCCGCGCGCTATCAAGGTGGAGGAGACTGTCTGCTATATCTTTTGCCACAACATTGAAAAGCCAGGAGAGAACCATGTTGTTGCAGTGGAACCATGCCCCTGCCATAGGATCTGTCTTAGCTAGTTGAGCAATAGATCCATCCACGAAGCCAAATTTATTTTTGGCGTTCAAAGCGACGCGCATCCCGTGCGACTTGTTCCCATTCAGTGTGTGAGATACCAACGTAAGCTCAGGATGATCTGAGCTATGAAGAAAAAATTTGTTATGGGTTTCATCTAAATGAGTGTTTTGTGAGGTTTGGGTAGTCTGTGAATTTTGGGTTGAAGATGCCGCCAACGGCTGAAATTGATTATGTGATGAGGAGCCACCACCACCTCTGGCTATAGTAGCTTAATGAGGTGTAGCGAAAATAGTAGGAACTTATAGTTCTTATATCATATTAGAAAATGAAATAAATAATGAATTTAGAGAAGAAAAATTCTCTTAATTTATGTATATTGATATTTGAATGTATGCTATTTATATACAAAGTAAAAGGCTAAACTAGAAAATTACATGTAGTTGGCTATAACAGAAAAATGATAGCAAATTTGATAATAGAAAAAACAAACAATTAATTCTAATAGATTTTAAGAAAAAAAAAATATGTTTTTAAAGTTAAAATAATTAATATATTTCTAATTATTTATTCGCTTATAAATTTTTATTTTTTAAAATATTAATAATATATTTTACCGCATAATATTTTTATTTAAATACATGAAAATAAAAAAAAGTAGTTAGTAATATCAAATTTACTACAAAAGATAAATAATAATAAAAATTTTCCTAATTGAATAATATTTTGTATTTTTATTATACTAATTGAAATAAATTTAAATAGAAAAAAATTATTTGTAGTTTTATACTTATTTTAATTGGTAAAATGTGAAACTTATTACCATATAATAAAGTTTAGTGTATATTTGAAATATTATATGTCTGATTTTCATAATATTTTAATTAAAATAAATATAAATTTAAAAGTAAATTATATATGAATTTTATTTTTTATAATAATAAAACACTTGAAGACCGATCGGCTACATTGAGCCGACCCAAGCCGCCGCCTGACAACACAAAACTCAACGTGCTTACGCGTAAGCGATTGGCATTGGCTTTGGCCTGTTAACAGATTTCCTACATAAATAAATAAATAAATAAATAAATAACTTAATTAATTAATCACACACCAACTAACACAAAAAAAAAATATATATATATATATAAATACGGTAAATTAAATAATTGAACTAATTACTTCTATTTAATGGATACCTTTTTACACAGAAAAATTAATATTTTTTCTTTTAAAAGTAATATATATCCAAAAAAAGCCAGCCTGAAAAAGGTCACTGCTCACTCTCTTTCCCTCTCCTTCTCCCTTTCTCTCTCTCTCTCTCCTTCTTTCTCTGAGTAAATCTAGGTGGTTTCCCAAGAAAATCAGGCGAAGAGATCGGCAGGAAGAAAGTTCGATGAGTTGCCGGCAAAATTATGCGGCAATGCGCAGCTCAGGGGGCTTGACTGTGTTAATATCTATTGTTGTTTTGCTTCACTCCCAGCTAGCTTTGGTCTCAGCTCAGGGATCTACCACTGCTAGTCCCTGGAAAACACTTAGCGGTAAGTGGCTTGTCTAGCTCTAGTCTGTGTTCAGACTATTGCTATCTCCTTGCTGAGGATGAGCTGAGAAATATATGAGAAAATGTGTTCTGCTTCATTTTATTCTTTTTTCTCGACCGCTTCATCTGGATTTTTCTCGTGTTTTTGTTGGATCTTTTTTGGTCTTCAGCTGTAGTTGCTGAAAATTAGTTGAGGAATAAATGAGAAAATGCATTTTGGTTCCTTTTCTTTGGATTATCTCGTTTCATGAGCTTTTTTAAAGTTTCCAGTTGCTGCTACTGCTTAGTTGCTGAGAAATTACCGGGAACATCCTAGAAAATGGCTTGCTTCCTCATTTTCTCTTCATATTTTTCTTTGGATATTTGTCATGTTTCTCATAAATTCTTTGTTTAAAGTTGTTTCTGCTTGGTTAATTATAAAATGAAGGACAAAGTTAGAAAATGGAGAGGGGAAAATGAGAAAATGCAGAGCTTCTCTCAAGTTTGAACTTGATTCGGTCGATACTCATCTTTATACCCTTTTGCGGGTTCCCAAGCAATTAATTTGGTTTCACGCTTCTATTAGGAAACTATCTTTCTTCTCTTTTTTGTTTGCTAGATATGTCGAAGAATTTTGGAATTTAAGATTTCAGTTTAGTTTTTCCCCTTGGACGATTAAAAGAATCATGCAATATTATTTCCTATCTTGATGGATTGAGAAACTGAAGTTTCGGTTTTATTTTGTCTTTTCATTTCCCAACAATTTTTGGTTGCTGTGGTTTTAAAAGATCCATAGCTAATGATGCGTCCGTCTGGTTGCTGTACTCTTATTAGTAACTGTGATACAATAATCTGTATTTTCATCAAACTCACATGTTGATCTCTCTTTGCAGGAAATCCTCCTCTAGTTATAGCACGAGGTGGGTTTTCGGGACTGTTTCCGGATTCTAGTTATGCAGCTTATAGTCTGGCATTGTTGACTAGTGTACCAGATGTTATCCTATGGTGTGATGTGCAATTAACAAAAGATAGAGCTGGAATTTGCTTTCCTGATCTTAAGCTGAATAACGCTTCTGATATTTCAAATATTTTCCAGAATCGGGATAAGACTTACAATGTTAATGGGCTTCCTACTCAAGGGTGGTTTTCTGTGGATTTTACCCTTAAGGATCTGGCTAACGTTGTCTGTAAGTTTAATATCTTTATTAAGTTCCATTTTGTGTCGCAAGCAGAATGGGGAAGTTAGATAGGTTACAAACTATTTTGGTGCATTAATGCCATATTTAGTTCCTCTTATTCGGTTGAGGCGTTTTTAGTTATTTTTTTGTAACCATGAAGCTGCCTGATTGTCCATGTTAAAAGTATGCTTTGAATATTGCTGTTGCATCATTCTTTTCAAAAAATTTTCTTATTAGCTGGGTGATATTTAGCTTGCCATGGCACCACTCGTGTAATTGACTAATTACTTTCTCATTAGGATGTACCTGAACTTGTGATATCTAAATCGCACGTTAAAATAATGTGTTTGTTGAGCTATATATGAGGGCTCAATTAACACAATATTAATTACTTGAGTTAAGCTTTTGAACACCGAGTATAAGGGTTATTGGGTTGATGGTTCTTGAGCCCCAAAATGATATGGGGGGTATCATAGCACATACTTGTAATTTGAAAGTTATCGGGTTAATGGTTCTTCGTCCAAGACATTAGATAACTAGTTATCAAATCACAAAACTGAAGAGGCTCAAAATGTTGCTTTGACCATTCTGATTTTATGAAGTTGTGGAGTTTTGTAATGTTTTTATTGTCCCTTGATTAGTTATGAAGCTTGCTGCTGAATATTGTGCAATAATCTATCTGCTTGCAACAAGCCATCTGAAATGTTATCTTCTAATATCATTCTGATTTTATGATGTTGTGGAGTTTTGTAATGTTTTTGTTGTCCCCTGATTAGTTATGAAGCTTGCTGCTGAGTATTGTGCAATAATCTATCTTCTTGCTACAAGCCATCTGAAATGTTATCTTCTAATATTATCTCACACATCTATCTTACCTTGCCAGTAACTCAAGGAGTCTTTTCACGCACTAATAAGTTTGATGGCAATCTATTCAAAATTATGACTGCTCAAGAGGTGTTTAACCAATTCAAACCACCAGGTTTTTGGTTAAATATTCAAGTAAGTAATAGGTTTATAAACTCCTTTATGCAATAGATTTTCTTATTTCTTTGTGATTTCCTTTCCTCATGTTTCCCCATTGTCTGCAAGTTGCAATATTACTCTTCCCTTCTGTTTTTAACTAACGTTTTCTCTCTCATACTTTTCAGCATGATGCATTTTATGCACAACACAATTTGAGCATGAGAAGCTTTGTACTGGCTGTTTCCAGAAGTGTAATTGTTAGTTATATCTCATCTCCAGAGTTGGGTTTCTTGAGGGGCATTGCGTCACGCTTCAATCCAAAAGTGACAAAACTCGTCTTTCGATTTCTTGGAAAAGATGAGATTGAACCTTCAACCAACCGGACTTATGGGTCTCTCTTGGGTAACCTCACTTTTATCAAGACATTTGCCTCAGGAATTCTTGTTCCGAAGGCATATATATTACCAGTTGATGCAGCTTCTTACTCATTACCTCCAAGGCCCCTTGTCCAAGATGCTCATAAAGAAGGGTTAGAAGTTTTTGCATCAGATTTTGCGAATGATGTTCCATTTAGCTTCAACTACAGCTACGATCCGGTAACAGAGTCGCTATCTTTCATTGACAATGGAGAATTCTCTGTTGATGGTCTGCTGTCTGATTTCCCTATAACTCAATCAGAGGCCATTGGTAAGTTACTTCTCATGTCTCCCTCACAGAATGAGCATTTTTGTATATCTTACACTATTGGTTACCAAAAAAGCTTCCAGTTAACTAAAAATTAATGCTCAATTAGGTTTTAGCAATTTGTGTAGGCCAGAAAACTCAGAATTGGTTATCTGGGTTTAGCAAATTGGGAAATATTCCTGGCTTCCGGGACCAAATTAATTCCTTATCGAGACGTTTATAAAAAACACAAAACTCAGAAGTTGACAGTGGACCTTTTTAGTCTAGTGTCTTGAGCCTATAGATTACGGACATGGCTCCTGTCAGGCTATTATGTACCTGTAAGTTACTGCATTTGTTGGAAGATTTTCTTTTTGTTTTCTTAGAATTTGAACAACTATAAATATTTGTTGCATAAGGCAGCATTTGGTGTGCTTCTAGAACATAACAGAACAGAAAAAAACATCTCTAGATTGGACTGGATAATGAAAAATGAAGTGTTTAGTGAACGCAAATTTGGATAGAATAACACAAGTAAATTTACTTTAATAACTTGCATTATTTAACTTTTGCATTGTATTTTAGTTGATCTAAAATTAATTAATGAATAATAAATTAATATGTTAATTAATTAATTCTTAACTAATACAATCTTAGTGAAGTTTAAATTATTAAAATTAAATTAAAATTACAAAATAAAATAGTTAAACTTAATATTGTTGGACTTTTACTTTAATAATGGTCCTGAGTGTTTATATGAAAAAGATGTTTGAACTCAATTTGGAAATTCAAACTTCAACTATTATAGAAATTAAAGTTAAAATTAACAGAAGATAATAGTTTGACATTAAATAAGAAGAGTGACAAACCAAACTTCAAATACTATAGAAATTAAACTTAAAATTAATAAAAGATAATAATTTGCATCAAATAAGGAGATCGGGAAGAGGGATAATGATAGAGAGGGGAGGAGTACTTTAGGAAAGTAATACTTATTGCGGCAACAACTTTGTTCTGCCATTTTTTACTAAGAAAGTTATTCCAAAATTTAGTAGTTCTTGTACTGTTCAATTCCCATGTTTTTGCTACAAACAAAGGACTGGAATCTATTGTTCTGGTCACTTCTACCCCACATTAACAGATGCTACCTAATATGCAACTTTTATACATAATTTTCTGTTGAACCATGCTTAAACAAACATAATTTTTCATTGACCTAATTTATATTGTACTAGAGATCTTTCCTTTGAGATGCTGACTTATTCTTTCTACTTCAGATTGCTTCTCTCATCTGGAGAAAAATGCATCAAAACAAGGTATGGAACTATTCAGAATTGGTATTGAATTGTTTATTCAGATGGTAAAATAAATGAACATTTATGTCAACTAGTTTCTTTATTGTGCTCATGTTATAGTGGACCTTCGGGTTATTTCTAAAAATGGAGCAAGTGGAGATTTCCCTGGCTGTACAGATTTTGCATACCAAAAAGCTATATCAGATGGCGTTGATTTTCTTGACTGTTCTGTCCAGATGTCCAAGGATGGGATTCCATTTTGTTTAAGCTCTATAAATCTTATAGACAGCACAACAGTTATCAATTCCCCTTTCCGCAATCTCACGCAAAGTATTCCAGAAATTAAGCCAGGCAGTGGAATATTTACCTTTAACCTTACATGGTCTGATATTCAAACTCTAAAACGTAAGTTGATTTTTTCCTTTCAGGTTTTCTTCTTTTTTGGGGAATGACATTCTATATTATCTCATAAGTGTAAATTATGGGAACATAGTGCTCTGAACAGCATGCTTAGTGATAACTAAATGGAAAGGGCAGACAGAAATCGCTTTACATCATACAAGAAAAATGAAAAAGTTTGCGAAAACAAAGATGCAAACAAATAAAAAAATGAAAAATTCAGGTTAGAAAGAGTGGTGCTACGCAGACAAGTATCGTTTTAACATAAAAGAAAACTTGTATCCATAGCCATGGATAATGGATCGGTCACACATTAGAGAGAGAGCTCCAAACAAGGGATCCAAAGGAAGAGTAAGAAACTAGGTTACTATCATCCAATAAAATAAAAAATGTTGCAGAGAAAAGTTGATTGATTGATACTACCAATTGCAGCCACCCATCTTTAATCGGCTAAACATGTGTGTAGGTCTAGCACATCCAAGAATGAAACAATGCAGGCTGAAACAAATGCTGAAAATTTGAAGGAAACACAGAAGAATTTTAGGGAGGGAAAATGAGTAATTTTTGCATGTAACAATGGTTTTGAATGGTGTGAGTTTAGGGCCTCATCTTAAATACATGGATTCTGTTTTGAACTATCGCATATGTTTTAAGCAAAATGAATAGGATACTAATTGCGAGAAGTCATTCATTTACAGCAATGAAATTGAAACCAGTTTCATTTCCATTTACTTGTTTGTCTACTGTAAAAATTTCTGCTTTTCAATTCTCATTGTAGCATGTCAATGGAATAGGTGTATAACTATGTATAAACTTGTATTGAATGAACTTTTAACTTCTTGGATCTATGGATTGTTTATTTCTGCTGCAGCGGAAATTTCAAGCCCATATTCAGGATTCAAATTGTCCAGGAGTCCGAAGAACAAAAATGCTGGAAACTTTTTGACCCTCTCTGATTTTCTTGCTTTGACAAACAGCAGTAGCTCTCTTTCTGGCATCTTGATCAGCATAGAGGTGAGTTTTCTTTGTTACTGCATTCCTAGTTTGAATTCTTGGGTCTCTGCACCAAAAGTCAACATTGTAGATGCTGAATACGTACTCTTGTTGCATTAGTTTTCATCATCCAGTTAGATCATTGTATACATGAAGTCGATGGATGGCTGTTTTGAGATACATTTTATGTGGGAGGAGAAATGAACTAGTGAAGAGTATGTTTAGTGTATGGGAGGAAATGGTATGGAGGAATGTGATAATCTTAGATATCCGGCCTTAAAGTTCGCAGTTTTTTTATTTTTCCATTATGGAGTAATGTGATAATCTAGATATCCTGCGTAAAGTTCTCAGTTTTTTTATTTTTTCCATTATTATCAATTGCTAAAAAAACATAAAATTTCTCAGAACAAAAAAAGAGAGAAAGATAAAAGGTGGGGTTGGGTTGGACTTTAGCCAGAATGCCATAAACATGAGCTTTTCACAGCATTGATTTTGTTTTCCCCATAACATTGTGCTTATCAAATTCTTTCATGTGATGCTTATGTGTCCAAATGTCCTATTATAATATGTTTAAAGATGGCCTCTAGGAATATGAAAATGCTGTTCTGTCATCCAGTGCTGATGACCTGACTTCTCTAAGTCTTGTTGACTCCATGTGCTGCTGGGTGGAGTGATGTTTGTTCCCCTTGGTGATATAGTTATATAAAGGCTAAAATAATGATTTGGTCCTTTACTATTTATTTTTGTTTTAATTAATCCCCGTCTTAATTTTCTGTCAAATTAGTTCCTTTACTCTTAAAAAGTTTTTATTGACTCGTGGTACCAAAGTTACTGGTGTCAACTTTTATTAACAGAAATATAAGTAAATTGAAAACTTTTCAAAACTACGTAGCACTTTTTTATTGGTTTAGTGTTAGTTGAATGCTATGTTAGATGTTACATGGCAGATGACATGACATTGACTAGTTTAGACCATTCTACAAATAAGCAAAACCCAACCGCTGGATTGTTGCACAAAAACGGAAGAGAGGAAAGTGAAAGCTCGGTTGGCTTCCTCTATTCTTTCTTCATTCTTTTTGATGATCTCTATCTCTCTATTAATCTCTGCATAAAATGAAGCCCTAAAACTCCTCTTCTCTCTCACTCTCTGTGTTATTAGTTGTCCTGTTTCTCCACTAGCAGAACCATGGATGATGCATATACTGAGGTCGCAGGAGTGACGCCATCACCTGTCTGTCAAAGAAACTCCATAGCAACGTCGGTGGTGATACCCACGAGGTTTATAGTCGCATTGCTGAAGCCCACCCGCTCCCTCAACCTTCTAAATGGCATTGCAATCTCACTCCCACCACTGCCACCACTTTATTTCAAGCTTATTTTACTCAAAACATTACAGGCCTATACTTCCCTCAAGGACCTCCCCTTTGCCTCCGTCAACTCTCTGACTTTTGCCTCCGCTTCAGCCTTTGAAATCTCCATCTGCAACCGCCTCATCAAACCACATCTGCATTCCATGTGTTTGCATATATATAAATATATATTTAAAGCATTTTTTTTTTAAATTTTTGCATCGGTCTGGACCTATCCACATCCAAAATTTTTTTAATGCCACATTGGCGTCTAATATGACATTCAATTAACATTTGGATCAAATGCTATATGTTAATGAATCTGACACGTGACACTTGTTAACGGTGTTAACTTTTATTAATGAGGGAAAAGACTAAATAATAAATTTTTTTTCAGAAGTACAAGGACTAATTTAACTGGAAGTTGAGTCAGTGATTAATTTGAACAAAAATAAGTAGTACAGAAACCAAATCACTATTTTAGCTGTTATATAATATATGGTTGCCACCTCCCATTTCCCCCCTTCATGAATACAGACTAGGGCAGCCTCTTGAAATGTTAGAAGTGGTGGTTGTTTGTTTCTTGCATGCATGATCAACAGTCTTCATGAGTGGATAAAACATGTGTCATTCGTGTGGATGTCCCATCTGCCAAGAATCTCATTTGTTTTTAGTAAAGAAATATATATCATCTGGGCTTGATGCCAGAATTTGGTGGAGATAAATGAAAATTCTGATATCTGATTGGTCAAGAACTTTATACACTTCTGGTAATATATTTACTAAGAACTTTCTGGTCATACTATTCATGTTTCAACAAATGGAAAATGGAAGATTGCTCACCTCTTGCTTTCCTTGTTAATGAATCTTCTTATTTTTCAGCATGCAGCCTATCTTGCAGGGAAGGGACTGGGGGTAATTGATGCAGTACTTGATGCCTTGAAACAAGCTGGTTATGATCAAACTCCTCAAAAAGTTATGATTCAGTCCACGGACAGTTCTGTCCTTGTGGAATTTAAGGAGAAAAGCAAGTATCAACTAGTTTATGAAGTCGATGAAACTATTCGTGATGCTGTAGACTCGGCTATAGAAGATATCAAGAAGTTTGCTGATCATGTTGTTGTGGCAAAAAGATCGGTCTTCCCTCAAAATTCGGCATTCCTAACTGGTCAAACAAAGGTTGTAGAAAGGTTGCAGTCGTCTAAGCTCCCAGTCTATGTGCAACTCTTCAGCAATGAGTTTATCTCTCAAGCGTGGGACTTTTTCTCAGATGCAACAGTGGAGATCAACTCGTATGTAATGGGAGCTGGCATAAGTGGTGTCATCACAGATTTTCCCAAGACATCAGTTAGATTTCGAAGTAAGTATCTCCTTCCACAGGGACTTTCTGCTTAAATAATTCTGTCACACACGGTCTTTTTAGGTTACACAACTATGAAGCAGCATTCATGTTTTTTGTTTTATCTGATTCTAGGTTTAGTGTTAGTTATATACCTGATTTGAATATTTTCAGAAGAAAAATAGTGGAATAGGGCTATTTTATCAGTTTTGGTATATAGCTTGCAATTTTGAGGTCAGCAGAGCTGTTGCTTGTTACTTTTTATGATGATGACACCCTGTTCTTTCACCGTATTGGTTTTGGTCTTTTTATGGGCATTGATATTCCAATCAAGCTGTCTTTTTAATCTTACCAATTCTTTATGTTCCAACCTTTTGCAGTAAATAAATGTTTGAATCTGGGCAATGATACGCTCTATATGAGCCTGTCAGCTGCCAGCTCGTGCAATTAGTGACTCCGGAGTACTTACCACCAGCCCAGGCTCCGGCTGATATACTCATGGATTCTGATGTTGCAGAATCGCCATTTCCCCCTGTTGCAAAAGTTCCATCATCCAGCCCATCCAACAGGACGGCTTCATCACCTTCAACACAGCCTAATGCACAGCCTAAACTTGCCACCGGCATCTTGCTCTCTAGTGTAGCGCTGCTTCTTGCCATTCTTCTACTGTTTTGATACTGTAAGATCACCTTACTCTCTACTCGTGATCTTTGGACCTTTTGTTTCTTGTGTCTTCTCGCATGGTTCTCGGGTGGCTTGGAGCTTTTTGCTACATGACTACTTGCGGCTAATCCAAATTTTTTACCACCGAACAGCCACGAATTATTTTGTGTCATAGTGTAGGTATTATTGTTCATTCTTCCCCATGTATTTTCAAACCTATATTTATTTATTGTTGAGAGGTAAAAGGTCATGATTTGGTGATTATTGAAAGATATGTCTTTTATTGTTATTCTTTGGCATTTGTGATTTTGCGAGAGTTTCTTTAAAGCTTGAGCCACAGGCCCCACATGCACCCATGACCTTGTTTTTCCTTCTTTCTCTCCTCTGTTTATGGTTTACAGATGAAAAATTCTTGTATTATTGATCCGTACATTTTGTCGAGTATTCTTTAGTTGTTTAACATATTTCCTGTAGCTTTTAAGTCGTCTGATGGATTTTTATCTCGTTCCTATATGAAATTTAGATTAAATTTATTTTTTGTTTCAATTAATTTATATGAGTAAGTGGGATCTGAGAGGAATTGATTCAATACCTTGTTGTTTTTAACAGAATATGAAAAAAATTAACAGAATATTTAAGATTGTTACAAAATATATTTTTTCAAGTAAAACAGGCAAAAAAAATAGTATATTAAATTAATTATTTATTTTTTAATTAAAATATTATTATTACAACACAATCTCTCTTTTTTTTTTTTTTTTTTAAATCTAAATGCAAAACTGTGTATTTTCAAAATCAATAATAAAAATGCAGTCAACAGAAGATAATGAGCAGTACAAGTGCAGGAATTGAGTCAGATAATTAATTATTTAAAAAAGTTTATTTTGCTCTTAAAATATTTATTAAAATTTTAAAAATATTTATTTAGAATACTAATTAATATATATTAAAAATACAACTGCTATTAATTAAATTAGATTATAAAATTCAATTAAAGAAATTTAATAAATTTTTTTTTTGTAAAAAAAATCTTTATATAGAAGCTTATTACAAAATTAGACATTTCCGCTGTAGTACAACTGTGCAAAACCGTGCACGGCCGAGCTGCTAGCTGGAGCTGAGACAGAGGCCGGGACCTGACAGTAATCTAAAACTCTTACGTGCTTACGCCGCGTAAGTAATGACTGAAAAAGGTCCTTGCCTTTTCTCTCTTTCTTTTTCGCTAAATCTCGTTCGTTTCCCGGGAAAACCAGAAGAAGAGATTGCGGCCAGAGAGTTCGATGAATCGCATGCGAGATTGTACGGCAATGTGCTTATCTATTGTTGTTTTGCTTTACTCGCTGCTAGCTTTGGTCTCAGCTCAAGGAATGGCCACTACTCGTCCCTGGAAAACACTTAGCGGTAAGTGACTTTTGCTAGTTCTGGTCTCTTTTCAGGTCAGATTGCAGAGATAGTTGAGAAAAATAGGAGAAATTGCATTCTGCTTCATTTTCTTTTCTTCATCGGTTCCGATGGATTTTCTGGTGTTTTCTTAGATTTTTTAAGCTGTTATTGCTACGCGATTGCGGAGAACGAGTTGAGGAATATGTCTGTTTCTGTGCCTATTCTCGTGTTTTAGTTGATTCCAACTGCTGCTTCTGCTCTTTTTGCTGACGATGAGTCCAGGAATTTGCGAGAAAATGCTTTGTGGTTCATTTTCTTCTCATCTGTTTCATCGGATTTTTGTCCTGTTTTCTTCGACTCTTTGTTTACAGTTGTTGCTGCTTGATTTTTTATAAATGGCGTGGAGAAGACGATGAAATGCAAAGTTCCTCTCAAGCTTGGACTTAATTTGGTTGATGTTTTTTTTAAAACCTGTTTCGGGTTAGCTGAGCAGTTTTCTCATCCTTCTCATTTCTATTTTTGCTAGATATTGGAAAGAAATCTGAAATATGAGGTTTCAGTTTCATTTCTTTTATGTCTCACTTTAAACTGATTAATAAAATCAGGCAGTTTTGTATCATAGTGTTGAAACTCCTCTTGATTTTACAATATTAAATTCAAATAAATGGGGCTTTCTCGTAGCATGACATTTTTTTTTAAATAACAAATATAATACTAAAAAAACACAAAGAGGGTTCAACCTGTGTACCCAAGGTACACAAGTCATGTCAATCAAATTTCCCAAATCCTCACTCGTGCAGAAAGGAAGATCCTTAATAAAAAAATGCTTAGTCCTGAAATCACGTATCCTTGATCCTATCAAGTGACTATTGTATGCCCTCAAAAATTATTTTATTTCTTCATTTTCATTTGACCCTCAAATGGTAGCCAAAGGAGTAAGGCCTAAACTCTTTTCTACCCATATCTCCTCTTTTATCGATCCTGCCATAACCCAATTTATTCCATAAGACTATAAGCAAAACACAAAAGCCAATAGGAGAAAGGGCAACACAAAGCAGATGGTTTACATATTCTGCAACTTTCTTGAATAAGTAGCTGACTTTTCCTCCAATTGATCAGATTGTCTACAATAAGGATGCAACCTCATGCCGTCTCGCAGGCAAAAAAAAAAAGAAGCTATTCTTAGGGATGTCTTGGCATTTTTGATCAGTTTCCATGGGAAATCTTGATTTGTCCTTCCACTTGTGGTCAAATGAGAGAAATAAGATTTCACAAAGAATAGCCCTTTAAGTTTTAAAATCCATTCATCCAGGGCTTCTGAGCCCATTGAAACAGAAACTGAAATTGATTTGTATATTAAGTCACCTCCAAATCATTGAAATTCCTTAACAGAGCCATTGACCAGGTTCCATTGTCCTCTGAATTCTAGAAGGATTCTTCATTGCTGCCTCTTTGTTGCAAGCCAAAAAGAGAATTATGGGCAAACGATGATCTGGTTTACCAACCTCCATCCATTTGTCCAGCCAAAACCTCACCATTTGGCCCAAGTCCAACATTTTAGCTTTAAATTTCTAAAAGATCTTTGAAGAAAAAATGTATTACTTTTTATTTCTTATTCTTTGTGTTTACACTTAAGATATATACATGGAATTATTCTTATTTTAGGAGAATTCTAATTACATTATATTACTTTATTATTAAAACTTTAAATAATAAAATATCTTATTTAACATAATATCCTAATTAACATGGAATCTTTATCAACACTCTTTTTCAAGTTGGTGCGAAATATCACATATACCCAACTTGTAAATCAGATTTTGGAGAGATTTATTGTATAGCCCTTTAGTGAAGATATCTGTCATCTGATCATCAGAACATACATGATATAAGCATAAGGAACCATCAACCACTTTCTCTTTTATGAAGTGTCAATCAATCTTAATGTGTTTTGTCTTATCATGTTGAACTGGATTATGGGTAATTTAATGACTGTTTTATTGTCACAAGACTGAGATAGTTTCTCCACTTTAAGCAATTTTAATTTATTAGTTTTTGCAACCATATTAATTCACATATTATTTCACCAATTGCTCTATATTTTGTCTCAGCATTGGAGTGGACAACAATATTTTGTTTCTTGTTTTTTTATGTAACTAAGTTGTCTCGTATGAGTGTGCAGTAACTTGTAGTTGATCTTGTATCATCCAGAAACCAGCCTAATCGACATCTATAAATACTTTTATTTTAAGGTGACTATATTGGAAAGAATATACATTTTTCTGGTGCAAATTTCAAGTATCGTAATATACAAAATACAATATGTAAATGAATGTCATGAGAATCATGCATGTACTGACTCATCAGACTAACTGTATATACTATATATTAGGTCTGGTATGTGAGAGATAAATGAGTTGTCCAGCTAATTTTTGATATCTTTTCAAGTCAACTGATGTACCACTACGTATTTGTAGTTTATGATTGCTCTCAATAGAGATTGCCGGTTCATTCCAATCTCTTCTGACAAGTGTAGGATATACTTTTTTTGAAAAATGAAGATTTTTTTATTAGATCTGACAACTTCAATTCCCAAGAAGTATTATAATTTTTTTATATATTTTATTTCAAACTCTTAAGTAAAAAGTTTTTTTAGTCAAATCATCTCCTCTGTATCATCTACAGTTACTATAATATCATTTACATAAACAATAAAAAAAGTGACTTTAATATCACGATGTTTGATAAATAGAGTATGATCAGTATTGCTTTGTTGATATCCAAAAAATATTACAGTTCTTCTAAATCTTTCAAATCATGCTCTTGGAGATTGCTTCAATTCGTATAATATTTTTTTTAATTTACAAACTTTTCCTTGCGTCCTCTCATCTTCAAATTCAGGTAAAATTTTCATGTGTATCTCTTCCTCTAAGTATACATGGAGGAATGCATTTTTTATATAAAACTGTTGTAGATCCCAATCAAGGTTTTAGCTGCATAAGAAAAAAGTATTTTAATTGTGTTCATCTTCGCAACAGATGTAAAGATCTCTTGATAGTCAATTATATAAGTCTGAATAGATTCTTTAACCACCAATCTAATTTTGTACCTTATAATCGATCCGTCTGCTTTGTGTTCTACAGTGAGCACTCATTTACAACTAACTATCTTCTTTCCCTGTGGAGTAAAACAAGTTTCCATGTTTCAATTTTTGTCAATGCTTTCATTTCTTTAATTATGGCTTCCTTCATCTTGAGATCTCCTAGAACTTCTCTCTAATTCTGTAGAATAAACACAGAGGAAACATATAAGACAAAACCTTTATAGGAGAGAGATAAAGAGTCATAAGAAACAAAGTTAGATATAAGATGCTTAGTACAAGTTCTCGTTCCATTTCTAATAGTAATAGGTTTATCTGATAAATCGCAAAAGAAAGATAACTCACAATTATTTTCTGAAACCAGGGAAGATTCTTAATCTAGAACAGACTGCATGATGGGATTTTCCTTGAATATTTTGTCTCTCTTTGAATACTTTTTCAAGTTTGGTTTATCCAAACGTCCAACATTTTCTTCTTGAGTAAGACTTTCTGCAATATAATTCTCTCCCTGAATATGACTATCAAGTCTTACCTAATTGGGTATCACCTCTTTCTTCTCACTCTTCCCCTGAAGGGGTATTGGATTTGAGTTGAAGTAAGACTCGGTTTTCTTAAAGGTAATATCCATAGTTACAAAGTATTTTTTATACGATGGATGATAACACTTGTACCATTTTTAGGTAACAAAATATCCAATAAATACACACTTAAGAGTTTTATGTTCTAGTTTATCCATATTTTTATCATAAATAAAGTACACACGTTTAAACACTTATGGGAGAATAATGTAGAAATTTTTTCTTACAAAACTTCCATAGAACTTTTAAAATGTAAGATTCGTAAAAATATTCTATTAATAAGATAAGCAGTTTAGAGAATTGTATCTCTCCAATAACTTTTTGATAGATTTATGGTGAATATTACCTTGCTATCTCCGGTGTGTCTATTTTTTCTTTCAGCAACTTCATTTTGTTTAATAGTGTCGACACAACTTGTCTGATAAATTATCCTATTTGACTCCAAATAAGCATGAAACCCACTATCTATATATTTTATATCATTGTCAGTTCTCAAAATCTTAAATTTAGTACTAAACTGTGTATATATCATTTTATGGAACGATTGAAAGAATGAAAATACATTACCTTTTGCTTTTAATAGATAAATCCATGTTAATCTAGTATAACAGTTAATAAAAATAACAAACCTTTTATAACTAGATAGAGAGATATTCTGAATAAGTTGCTACATATCAGAGTGAATAATTATAAAAAATCAATACTTTTATTATTACTTAAATAATAGGAGCTCATTTTATATTTAGCAAATTCGCATGTATCACAAATTAAAGAATACATAGAAGTTCTTTTACATAAAATATGACATAATTTTTCTAAAACAAAAAATGCATTTTCATATTGACTTTCTTATTCTCAATGATGACTTGACTCCCTATTAAGTTCTAGTTTTTATCCAAGATAAATAAGCCATTTTACAGTATACTAGTGTTAATCTTCTTTTCGGTTTGAAAATTATGAGAAATACAATAATTAGAAAAAATATCAACTTTACAATTGAGATCTCTAGTGATGACACTAATAGATAAAAAATTGTCAGAAAAATTAAGTACATATAAAACTGAAAACAATATAATAGCAAGGGGTACAATTATGGAACCTATTCCAGATATGGAGTTGTATGAACCATCTGTTATACGGGCATTTTCCCCTTCAATACAAGAAAAATAGGTTAGGAATTATTTAAAGAGTTTGTTATGGGTCTGTTAATTTTAGAATTTATAATCCAAGTATTCGGAGTGGAAATAGGATGAAGATGAGTAATACCTGATTTTACCATATTTGATGTGCCAATAGTTGATGAACAGTTAAGTTGAGTCAGAAGACGTTTCAGGTTTTGATCTCTTATGTTGAAAAGGCTCCAACAGATGGTGAGTGAAGTGTTTCCAGACTTCAACAAAATTTGCTTGAACTCTCATGGTTCCACTTCTCCTTCCCCTATGACCTCTACTTGGTCTTTTATGCAACTTCCAACAAGTTTTCTAAGTGTGTTTTGACTTGCCACAATAATCACACTTCCGTATATCTTTGGATTGGTAAGACTAAACAACTAATCTAGTCTTCTCAACTGGTGCAATATGAAATATGGTTTTTCTTCTACTTTTTTCTTACTGGACATAAGTATAAGTTTGTTTTAATGAGAGAAGATGATCCTTACCAAGTATTTGAACTTATATTTGATCATATTCGGTGTTCAGACCAATTAAAAAATTATAAATCCGCTATTTTTCTATCAATTTATAAAATTTGACTGCATCTGTAGGACAATTTATCTGAAAGTCTCGATAATAATTTAACTTCTGTCATAATCCACCAAGTTTAGAAAAATATTGAGAAATAGTCATCTCTCCTTATTTTGTATCATGAATTTTATTTTAGAGTTCATATATTTGAGCATCATTATCTACTTGTGAATATGTAATAGATGTTGCATTCCATATTTTTTTAGCAGTATTAAGCAACAAATATATTCTAATAATGTGAGATTGTATGGAATTGGTGAGTCATGACATTACTAAAAAGCTCTCAGAGCCCTATTTATTACATTCTAAACTACCAACATCTGGCTTTTTCACATCGTCAGTAATATAACTTTGCAATCTTTTAGATTTGATGAATAATAAATAAAATATCGAATAAGTAAAATAATTAGTTTAATCAAACTTTACGAGACTAATCTGTAATGAAGAGTTACCGAAACTAATAAGACTCACCTTTTTTGTTTTTGTCATTTTAGAGTGTTAAAGACAAAAAGAAAAATACTCAGTAATGAAAAACAAACCCCCTAATCTGCACCAAAAGAGAAAAAGGATAAAAAACCGGAATCAGATCTGGCTCAGCTCTGTTCGGTAGCGGCTTAGATGTGGACGACTTGGCTTAGGCGTGGACAGACCGGGTCTAAGTGGTCCAGTGTGCAGAATGGCCAAACTGGACGTCTCCGTGCGCGGAAAACAGGAATGGCACAGCGGAGGAGAACTGTCCGGTCAATGCAGCGTGATTTAGTGTGCGACCGGAGCAGCGTGGCGTGTGGGAGGAGTAGTCGAGCCGTCTCCAGACTCATCGTTATTGCTTCCTTTAGTTTGTTGAATGCCCCTACAGCTTTCTCATTCCGTTAAAGCATTTTTCTTCAACATATTCTTTAGGAACTTACTTATCATTCCATAATTCCTAATAAATTTCCGATAATACCCTGTTAAGCCCAAAAATCTCGCAATGCTTTCACTGACTTTGGTTGTGGCCAAGTCACAACTACTTCAATATTCCTCAGGTCTGTCCTAACTCCTTGGAAGCAAATCAAATTGCCTACATATTCAATCTCACTTTACATGAAGGAACATATTGATTTCTTTGCAAACAACTTGTTTCATCTCAACACCGTTGTCACCTCCTCCAACTGCTCACAATGCTGTTTTCTTGTCGCACTGTAAATTAGAATGTTATTAAAAATACTAATCCGATGTTTCATAGATGTTCTTAAAAGATATGGTTCATTAATGCTTGAAAAATTGCCAGAGTATTATAACTTGAAAAACATCACCTTAAATTCATAACGGCCACGATGCATTGTAAAAGCAGTCTTGTGGATGCTTCCCTCTTTAACCCGTATTTGATGATAACCGGCCCTTAAATCAATCTTGGAAAATACAAAAGCTCCACTCGATTCATCTAATACGTCATCAATGATTAGAAATGGAAACTTGTCTTTTACTGTGATTGAATTGAATTCAAAATAGTTCACACAAAACCTTCAAGTGTCGTCCTTCTTCTTGACCAGTAACACTGGGATGCAAAGGGGCTCTTGCTTGGTCAAATAATCTAATGTTTCAGCATTTTAGTCACCTGTTGCTCTATCTCTCATTTCTAGAGATAAACATATTTATAGGGCTGAATATTAACTGGAGGGCTGCTTTTTGTCAATGGAATTGCATGATCAAAGGCCCTGCTGGATGGCAATCCTCCTGGTTCCTGGAATTCATCCTGGAACTTCTCTAGAATATGGAGATCTGATTTGATTTAAGCTGTTGTAGTTTGTTTTCTATTTTGGTTCTTTGTTATACCCATGTACATGCTCATTCTCTTTGTAAAAAATTCAGTTTCTCTCTAAATTCCACATATATGATAAGGAAAATAGTTGCAATAATAACAAACTATATGTAATCTACCATAAAGGGCTGAGAAATTGAAATGCAGAGTTTATTTTTCCTTTTCATTTCCCCACCTAGTTTTAGTTGTTATGGTTTTGAAAGACCTTGAACTAATGGTTATGATTTTGAAAGATCAGGGGATAATCTATATATTCATTGAGCTCACTTATTGATCCCTTTTGTAGGAAATTCTCCTGTAGTGATAGCACGCGGTGGGTTTTCAGGACTGTTTCCGGATTCTAGTAATGCAGCTTATAATCTGGCGCTGTTGACTAGTGTGCCAGATGTTATCCTATGGTGTGACGTGCAATTAACAAAAGATGCAGCTGGAATTTGCTTCCCTGATCTAAAGCTGAATAATGCTTCTGATATTTCAGGCATTTTTAAGAATCAGCAGAAGACTTACAATGTCAATGGGGTCTCCACCCAAGGATGGTTTTCTGTGGATTTTACCCTTGAGGACCTCTCTAATGTTACCTGTAAGTTTTTAATTGGTCTATTTGAGTTCCAATTTTTTGTTGTGATCAGGTTGAGGAAATTAGATAAGAGACAAATAGTTTTGGCACTTTGGTTCCATATTTAGTTCATCTTGTAAGGCTGAGGAATTTTTAATGATTTTCCTTTCTAACTTTTCTAACTGCTTAATTTTCCTTGTCTAAAGGATGCCTTGCATATTGCTGATGTGTTGTTCTTTTCAAAAAAGTTTCTTCTTATAGGGCATATTAACTTGGACTGTCACTGCTTATGGAATTGACTTTTCACTTTTTCATTGGGATATGCCTGCATTAGTCATCTAAACAACATAAGTAAGCTCAGAATGTTGTTTAGCCATTTTGATTAATTACATTCTGGAGTTTTGAGATGTTTTCAGTCCTTCAGTAGTTATAAAGCTTGCTGCTTGGTACTGTGGAATTGTCTATCCGCTTGCTGAAAGTCATCATCTAAGTGTGACATATTTTCTCACACATCTATCTTACCTGGACAGTAACTCAAGGAGTCTTCTCACGCACTGATAAGTTTGATGGCAATCTATTCCAAATTATGACTGTTAAGGATGTGTTTAGCCAATTCAAACCAACAGGTTTTTGGTTAAATATTCAAGTAAGTGATTTTACAAACACCTCAATGCATTAGATTTCTTATTTATTTTTTTGTTGTTTTCATTTCCTATCTTTCTATTGTCTTTATGCTGCAAATATTGAGGATCACCCCTTCTGTTTTCTACCTTGTGTTTTCATTTGAAACAGCATGATGCATTCTACGCGCAGCACAATTTGAGCATGAGAAGCTTTGTACTTTCTGTTTCTAAAAGTGTAATTGTTAACTACATCTCATCCCCAGAATTGAGTCTCTTGAGGGGCCTTGCATCACACATCAATAGAATGACAAAACTCATCTTCCGGTTTCTTGGGCAAAACGAGATTGAGCCTTCAACCAATCAGACCTACATATCTCTTCTGAAGAACCTCACTTTTATCAAGACATTTGCCTCAGGAATCCTTGTTCCAAAGTCGTATATATTGCCCGTGGATGCAAGTTCTTACCTGTTAGGTCCTACGTCCCTTGTCCAAGATGCTCATAAAGAAGGGTTAGAAGTTTTTGCTTCGGGTTTTGCTAATGATGTTCCATTTAGCTACAACTACAGCTATGATCCAGTTACAGAGTCATTGTCTTTCATTGACAATGGAGAATTCTCTGTTGACGGTCTGTTGTCTGATTTCCCTATATCTCAATCTGCGGCCATTGGTAAGTTTTTTCTTCTCAGTTCTTCCTCACATAATGAGCATTGTGTATATCTTTCGTTATTGGTTAGTTCTTATATATGTGCTGAACTAATGTCTGTTCCATAGTGAAAGCTTCTGTTCATACTTCTAAAACACAATTAAAAGTTAATGCTCCACTCTTTTGGTTCCCAATCAAGGGTGCACCGTTGCACTGTTAACTCCCCATTGTCTTCCAGCAAAGAAAACTCTTCTTTGTCTTGATGTGAAGCACTAAACCTAAGAATTTGACTCTTGCTTGGCGGGGGTCATTTTTTATTGGGGAAGAAGGCCAGAAAACCCTCTATTCTCTCTCTCTCTCTCTCTCTCTCTCTCCCCCTCCTCCTCCCTCCCTCTCCCTCTCCCTTCCCCCCTCTCTCTCTCTCGGTTTTCAAAGACATTTATTCCTATCTGAACCCTGTTGATGACTCAAAACTCAGAAATTGACGCTGAACCTTCAAAATAGAGGTGTTTGAGATAATAGATTATGCACCTTCTGTCAAGCTGTTATGGTAATAAGTTACTGCATTTGTCAAGAAGCTTTCTTCTTGTTTCTTTCTATTTGTTAACAGCTACAAATTATTTGTTCCATCAGTTCTGCATCTTTTACACAACAACTTATCTTTTTCCAGAAAATAATTTTTTCATTGTACTATGCTAAACAAACATAAGTTTTCATTGACTATAAATTATGTTTTACCAGACTTATCGTTCCCTTGAGATGCTGACTTATTCTTTCTACTTCAGGTTGCTTTTCTCATCTGGAGAAAAATGCATCAAAACAAGGTCTGAAGCTACTTAGAATTGGTTATAATATTGTATATTAGGATGATTAAGTAATTCAACATTAATTTCAACTGATTTTGTTGTTGTGCTCATTTTAAAGTGGATCTGTTGGTTATTTCCAAAAATGGAGCAAGTGGAGACTACCCTGGCTGTACGGACTTGGCATACCACAAAGCTGTCACAGACGGTGTCGATATTCTTGATTGTTCAGTTCAGATGTCCAAGGATGGGATTCCATTTTGCTTAAGCTCCATAAATCTCATGGATAGCACAACAGTTGCCGAATCCAGTTTCAGTAATCTCATGCAAACTATTCCAGAAATTAAGTCAGGCAGTGGAATATATACCTTTAGCCTGATGTGGTCTGATATCCAGAAGTTAAAGCGTAAGTTGATTTTTTCTCCTCCGGATTTTTCTTCCTATTGAACAGGTGTGAAGAAATATTCAAGAGTGGTTTTATTAATCACATAAATATGTTATCTATAACCTTGCATTAGGGTATAGTAATTTAATCTTACAAGGATTTATGTTCTATAACCCTAACAGAAAAACAAGAATAAAAATATACACAAATAATATGACAAATAAATTTCATGATAACAGATTAAATAGAAGAATGTGTCTATCTTTTTACTCCCCCAGAAGTTGTGCAAGGTAACACGTAGAGATTGGATTGCAACTGATTGAAACTTGTAGAAGAAATTCCACAGGTGAAAATGTCAGCTAGATGATATTGACTGACAATATATCATACTATTAATTTGTCTTGCTTGTACTTTTTCTCAAATAAAGTGAATATCCAGTTCAACATATTTAGAACAAGCATGATTGACTAATTAGAACTCGTATGAGTAGTGCTGATATCATTACCAAACAAGATAGATCTTTTGAATGAAGTAAACTAAATCTCCTAGAGCGTGTCCTCTAATCAGCATAAGTGAGAAACTGCCACAACAACATGATATTCAACATCAGCAGTGGAGGGAGAAGTTGTAGTTTGCTTCTTGGAACACTAAGAGATCAAATTGGTACCAAGAAAAATATAATTCCCGGTGGTAGACCTATAGGGGTCAGGGCATTGTGTTCAATTTACATCCATGTATCCTACTAAATGCATAGGGGAATCAAAGTGAATTTCAAGGCCATAATGTAGAGTACTTTGTATGTAGCATGTTTTACAGCCTGAAAATGGTCCTCACAAGGTTCATGCATGTGCTGGCAAACTTGATTGCTAGCAGAGAAAATCTTACCAATACTACAATATGAAGTAACATATGAAAGTAGGAAACTAGAGCTTACCAATCTGATGACGGGACTGCGAATGATTAGCTAGGGGCTAATAGCTGTCCTAACCATGTTGACGTAATAAATCCATAGTATATACATGCTTTTGTCCATAAAGAGGCTGTCAACACCCTCAGTCAAGGTGGCTGAACTGAAAGAAGAAGAAGAAGAGACTGTAATAAGTTACTAGAAAAAGCAGTTATAATAAAATAATCAATGTGGAATTGTGCAGTCATTATGAGTGCAGTGGCAGCCGCTGAATGAGATGGCGATGACCTCTTCTGTTTAGGGTTTAATTAGGTCAAACTTGAACACTAAATATTCACAAAAATACCCTTTTGCCTCTTTCCCTTGTATCCTGACAGAGGCCTTCCATATCTTGAGAAACTTGAATATCTAATAAAATATTGCAGAGTAGTCATATCATTCATGAAAACCTCTTTTCAAGTTGGACAAGAAGAGACTGTAATAAGTTACTAGAAAAAGCAGTTATAATAAAATCATCAATGTAAAATACGATTATAACTATATGAGAATCATGCTTGTAGATGTAGATAAACATAAGCATACTTGCATGATTTGAGGTGAAACCTTAGAGTTAAAAAAAAAGATGTAAAATGTTGAAAATAAGCTCAAGAAGTTTGTTTAAGACCATAAATAGTCTTGTTTAGTTAACAAACATGTGAAACATAATCAGAATTCTCTAATCTTTGAGACTGCTTCAATTAACTTCTTTTTAAGAATACCATGGGAAAAATTTTCTTGACATCTAGTTGATGAATTGGCTAGTGATTCATTAATACAATTTCTCCCACTTTTATTTAAAAAAGAAGTGAATTCGCTAGTGATGAGATGTGACAATAGATAAAACAATTATGAATTGTAGATGACTTGATGACTGGATTGTAAGTTTGATCATAATCTTTTTTTCATCACAATCAATACTAGGTTGTTGTTAAAAACCTTGAGCAACCAATCAAGCTTTACAATACTCTGAGAATCATTACTTTCTATGTGACCTTACAGACCCAACAAAATCTAACAAGATTAGCATCAGTGTTAGAGCAACAAGTTATCTGTTATGTTCCCTAGTTAAGGATCGAGTCATTGGACAATTAATAATAAAATCGTCTTCTAACTTTTCTTATTATGATAGCGACCTATTTTGTGAAAATAGATTATACTTCATCAAAAGAGAGCTGCTAACTTGAATCTCGTTAGAGAGAGTTTTAATCTCGTAATTTGAGATAAATTCTGATTTATTTTTATTAATAACAAACATACCCTTTTAAATAGAGGTTACAACGCTTATTTATGAATATTGTCGAAATATTGTTTATTTCTTGTGTAAATTATGGATATATAATGAGGGTATATATACAAGTTGAGTTCCTAAATTGTAGTCGCAAATTATACAGTCAATATGTCTAGATATTAAAGAAGAAAACAATAACTAATTAAGAGATATTCTCTCTTTCTTAAACTCAGAAACTGATCCTAATTGAATCCCACTAATCTTGGCATTTAATTGTAATATCATATTTTCATAATCTGAATTCCACTAATCTTGGCGCTTAATCATAATCTCATATTTCCACACTCCCCCTCAAGTTGGGTGGTAGATGTCTAGCATTCCCAACTTGCTCTTCATAGTCTCGTAGTTTGCTTTTGGAAGTGCATTTGTCAAAAAATCTATTGTTTGGCGGTTAGATGGAGTATACACGAGTTTGACTGTTCCTCCTTCAATCTTCTCTTTGATGAAGTGGTGGTCTATTTTCACGTTCTTTGTTTGATCGTGTAGAACATGATTCTTTGCAATACTTATGGCAGTCTTGTTATCACATAAAACTGTCATAGTGGGATTTAATATAATGCCAAGTTCTTTGAGTATTATTTGGAGCCATATTCGTTTACATATTCCATGAGTCATTGCCCTGAATTTTGCCTCTGCACTACTTCTTGCCACTACGAACTGTTTTTTGCTTCTCCAAGTTACCAAGTTCCCCCACACATAAGAACAATACCCGGTAGTTGATCTTCGATCAGTTAAGATCTTGCCCAATCCGCATCAGTGAATACCTCAATTTCCCTACTTAAGGTTTCTTAAAGTAAAACCCTCTATCCGGGTTTTTTTTGAGATATGTAAAATTCTGTATACAGCCTTCATGTATCTCTCAGTTGGGTTGTTCATATAGCGACTTACCATGCTAACAGAAAAACCAATATCAGGTCTTGTGTGAGTTAAGTAGACCAATTTTTTCACTAATCTTTGGTACCTGTCTTTATCAGTTAGAAGACTTTCAGTATCTTCATTAATCTTGCCCATAGGGTCCATAGACGTGTCTACTAGCTTATATCCTAGCATTTCAGTTTCTTGGAGCAGATCAAGGACATATTTCCTTTGTGTGACCACAATTCCCTCTTTGGTTCGGCCAACTTCTATGTAGAGAAAGTATCTGAGTTATCTAAAGCCTATGATTTCAAATTCTCTTGTTAGTAGTTTCTTGAGACTCTATATCCCTTCTTCATCGTTTTCTTTGATTATAATATCATCAAAATAAATAATAAATAAAATTAATTTACTTTTCTTGAAATTCTTTATAAACAGTGTGTGATCTGCTTGGCATTGCGCAAATCTATGCTTTTTTACAACTTTGGTTAGTCGATCAAATCAGGCCCTAGGTGACTGTTTTAGGCCGTCTATAGACTTTCTCAACTTGCACACTTTTCCTGCATTTTCTAGTGTTTCCATACCCGGTGGAATCTTCATGTAGACTTCTTCTTCTAGTTCTTCGTTTAGGAATGCATTTTTGACATCAGTTGGTGTAGATTCCAATTCAACTTTACTGCCACTGATAGTAACACTTTGATGGAGTTGAGTTTTACTACTGGTACAAATGTTTCTCATAATCAATTCCATATGATTGAGTGAATCCCTTAGCTACTAGTCGTGCCTTATATCTGTTTATGCTTTCATTTGGATTATGTTTATGGTGAATATCCATTTGCATCCAATGGGCCTCTTATCCTTTAGTAGTTCCGAGAATTCCCATGTCTCATTTTTCTCCAAGGCTTGTATTTCTTCCTGAACAGCAGATTTCCATTCAGGTTGCTGAAGTGCTTTTTGGATGTTGGATGGGATACGATCGTCTTCGAGGGAAGTAATGAATGTCGGAAAATTTTGTAAAAGTTTTTCATAATACACATGATTAGTGATTGGATGCGTAGTACAAGATCTTACCTCTTTCCTTAAAGCAATAAGTTGATTAAGATCATCTGAATCATTACTAGAGTCTAGATCATGAATCATGTTATCTTGTTGTGAGTCTAGTTTGCTTGAATCTCGATCTAATTCTTGGTTTTGCTCAGGTGGTGTGTTGTCCTCTTGAGGAGGTTTCTCGGTCTTTCCTCTATGTTTTCTCCTTGAATAGATCATTACCTCTTTACTGTCTTGTGTAGTTGATTTGGGAGTGATTGGAGGGAAATTGTTTAGAGGATTTTTAATGATAGAAAGAGTAATAGTTGTTTGTGGAGGCAGTGATAAGCTTGAAGGAGAGGTGGTGTTGGTTTCAACTTCCCAAAAATTGAATTCATCTGTGGACCAGTTCTCCTCCTGAATTGCTTTTTGGGATAGAAGGGTTGATTTTCGAAGAAGGTGACATCCATGGAGGTGTAAAATTTCTTAGTTGTAGGAGATTAGTATTTGTATTCTTTTTTGTTTGATGAGTAACCTAGAAAGAGCATTTGGTAGCTTTTGGATCGTACTACATTGGGACTTATGGATATGAACAAATGCAGTACACCCGAATATCTTGACTGGAATAGATGAGATTATTCGAATAAATGGATATGTAGTGAGAAAGACTTGAGATGAGGTTTTGAATTTGAGGATTTTAGAGAGCATTCGGTTGATCAAATAGGTTGCTATAAGTACTGCTTCACTCCAAAATTATTTTGACACGTTTAAAGCTATCATGAGTGATCTTCTCACGTCCATTAAATGTCTATTTTTCCTTTATGCAACTCCATTCTGCTGTGGAATATCAATGCACGAGATTTGATGTATGATACCATTTTCCAATATATATGACCCGAGCATGTGGTGATAGTATTCTCGAGTATTGTCTGTTCGAAGGACTTGAATTTTTGTCTGGAATTACGTCTGAATTATCTTGTTAAAGTTTTCAAATACTTCCTTTACTTCTGATTTCTTTTTCATGAGGAATACCCAAGTCATTTGTGTATGGTCATCAATGAAGGTGACAAACCATATACAAGTGATAATGTTGTTGATTTTGGAGGCTCCCCAAACATCACTATGTACCAAGGAAAATGGATGAGATGGTTTGTAAGGTTGGATGAAATAGGAATTGCGAGTGTGTTTGGACAACTGACATATTTCGCATTGAAATTTTATGGAACTTTTATTTAATAATGATGAATATAATTTTTCGAAATACAAGAAGCTTGAGTGGCTTAATCGATAGTGTCATAACATAACAGCAATATCTGGTTGGGTACTAAGGCTGTCAACTACACAAGCAGTCTTCATTGGTTGTTTTTGAATCTTCTCAGCTCTTAACAGATAAAGTCCAGCACACACCTTAGCATTATCAATCCTCTTCCCAGAGTTCAGGTCTTGAAATTCACATGTGGATGAAATTTAGCAACACAATTAAGATCTTGCGTTAGTCTATTTATAGGTAACAAGTTGCAATCCAATTTTGGTACATAGAGTACAGAGTTAAGGGTAATATCTTTGAAAATAATAATAGAATTTGTACCACATTCAAGGGTTCAATCGGCAATTCGAACAGAGGAAATATTATGGCAGGGTGTATATTCATGAAAAACCATGAGATTTCTAGTCATGTGATCTGATGCTCTAGAATTCACTATCCATGTAATGTGATTTTCCTGTCTAATGTTGAGGGTATGAGAAAAAATATTTTTTTGACTACATATGCAGTACCACTGGTTGCTTCGGAGGATTGTTGAGTCTGTTGGAGCATTTTTTGCAGCGCCTCTAGTTGTTCTTTGCTAAATGGACTAGAATTGTGCTTACTGCAGTACCACTTGAGCTCGTGTTAGGTTTGTCTTCTTCAGCTATAGCGGTGTAGCTTCGACCTCCTTGGTTTTCCATCAACAGGTTTACCGTGTAGATGCTAGCAAAGTCTCCTTTGTGTTTCCAGGTTTCTTGCAATAGTCGCATCATGGACAATTCTTCTTTATTTGATTGTTGTTATTGTTGAAATGAGTTCCTTGTGCAGTTACAGCTGAGTTATCCAAATTTTTTGAAGAGTTTTATATTCCCAAGATGACTTTTTGTCTACTTTCTTCTCTGTGAATTTCAGAAAACACTTCTCTAACACTAGGTAATGGTTTAATGCTTAATACTCTTCCATGTATCTCTTCCAGATTCTTATTGAGGCCAAGTGAGAACTTGTAGATGCATTCTTTCTCAACGATTTTGTACAGGAGTTGATCTTTGGAACACAATGCATGAAGTTTTCTCCTATGTGATTGGTCATAGAATTAATTAACTAAGACATCACCGTACTGTTTTCGAGTTTTCAGGTTTAGTGTCCTAGATTATCTTCCTTCAGCTGAGCAGCGGCTCCCGTAAGGTACTCTTCTTTACCTTTCCCGCATATGAATAACCGGACAGACTGTACCCATTGAACAAAATTCTGCCTATTAAGTTTACTGGTTATGGGAAGAATGATATCTTCTGTGACACTGATACTGCCGAAGTGGACTGCTTCAGGTCTGGAGGTTCCCTCCGAGATTGAACCTTTTGTTCTGCTTGCTATGAATCATTGAAAGTTTCTTCCCTTCCTCCTTTTTTTTCCAATGGTTTAGATTTATAGTTTTGATACCATTTAGAAATATTGTTTTTTTTCTTGTGTAAATTCTGGATACAGAATGAGGGTATATATATAACTTAAATTCCTAAATTGTAGTCGCAAATCATGCAGTCAATATCTCTCGATACTAAAGAAGGAAACAACAACTAATCAAGAGATATTCTCTCTTCCTTCAAATTAGAAACTGATCTTAACTGAATTCCACTCATCTTGGTATTTAATCGTAATATCATATTTTCATAATCTGAATCCTACTAATCTTAGCACTTAATCATAATGCCATATTTCCACAAATTTTAATCTAATTAGGAGTTTAAGTCTAATTATGATTATGTGCCAAGATTAGTAGACCCATATTTCCACAAATTTTAATATAATTAGGAGTTTAAGTCTAATTAAAAATACTCTCCTAAACTATTAGAAATCTTATACTATTTAAAAATCAAATATTAATGGGAAATCATATAGTATTTAGGAATTTAATATTAGTTAGGATCTTATGTTTACTATTTAAAAATCTAATTTTAATGGGAAATCATATATTATTTAGAAATTTAATACTAATTATTGAACTTCAATATCTTATTTAGTTGCTATCTTGTCTGTTGCCATGCCTTCCACATTCATGTCCTTCAAATATGCCCATAACACTATCACATGTCATAAACATGAAGAGCATCAAATTCATTTGACATCCATCTCCTTTGGGGAACTTAACAGCCTGCAATAGAATTTAGGTTCTTTAGGCAAAGCAAAGAAGAAAATAGCAGTGGCTAGAAAACATCCTCAAGTTTAAGCTAGACGACTCATGCAACCTGGAGTCAGCATTGGATGAGAGTGGGAAATAGAAGGATCCAAAGAAATAGGCTTGAAAGCACTAGGGGGCACAACAGTGGTGGTGGATGGTATGCCTGGATTCTAGTGGAATCAGTTGAGGACTATGCTTTCAGATTTAAAATAAGTGGATAAAAGTGTTAGGTTTCCAAAGATTTAAGGAGTGGTGGAAAAAGATGATTGTGGAGGGTCACACTAGTTATGGGTTGCTGAAAGATAGCATTGGTCAAAAGCAAAGATCAAACAATAGAACAAAGGATGAATTTGAGGCAGAGGGGCAGAGAAGAAATCCTGTTTGGTGAATTGAAAAGACTTGATAAATTGGAAGGAGAGAGAAGGTTCTCAACTGAGGAGACAAAAAATAGAGAAAATTCGGCTTGGTGTAGTAAATATACTTTTCATAAAGGAGATTGCATGAACACCGAAATCAAGAGCTATATGGATAAAGAAAGGGAATAAAAGCACAAAATTTTTCCACAGCACTATGAATTATCATAGACGATGCCAAGGAACTGGAGGTGAATGACCATGTTGTGAAAGGTAATGAAGATTTGAGTGAGAAAGTAAAAAGTTATCTGGAGGAGTTTGTACACTGTAGATGTCTCTTGTGAACAGGTATGAGATAATATTCATGGTTGATTTTATCAATCACATGAATGTATTATTATTTATAACCTTACAAGTTATTAGGATGTAGAACTTTAATCTTAGAAGTCATTAGGTTGTAGAACCCTAGTAATACAAAAGTGCTGTCTGAGCTTTGACAACTCTGATACTCGTAGTCAGAGGTCTGACATCAACAGAGTGAGCGAACGATTGAACTAGGAAACCATAGTAGGAAAAATTCTCAGAAAAGATCGGAGGAGTCGCAAGCAGTCCCACTTAAAATCCAGTTTTCTTATACTGAATTTAACCTTGAACCATAATTTATTAATTTAGTATATCACTACAACTATTTTCTAATAATATCTATTAAATAGACAATAGGGTAAGGAGAACAAAGAAATTTTAACGAGGTTTGACTAACTTAGCCTCCATCTGTAGGCACTACCAGAATAACTATTATTTCTTCAAGACTGTAGTACAAAGAGAAAGAAGAGACAACAAAACATATAGGAGTAAATGCTTTACCCTTTTATAGCAACAAGGGGGCCTCCATCTTGTCCCACCATTAATGTGGGATAAAAAATAACAAAGTGGAAATGAGTCACTTTTACAAGTACCAGGGTAGTGATATACTCAGATTGTATGATAAATAGATCAAGTAACAGACTAAAGTAAGACCATATTTATCCCTTGACTTATTTGTGTAACAACGTGGATCGTTATCTCATATGTGTAAATCATGGGAATATAACTTGCCCTGAAAAGCATACTTTAGTGATAATCGGAGAGTGCAGGATGAAATAACTCAAGATCATACAAGAAAGGAGGAAAATTATATTTCTAGAAAAAAAAGATGTAGATAAACAAAATGGATAAATGCGTGCAAAAAGCTGCTAAGCACGACAAGCATCCATTTGAACCACATGCAACTGTAGATGAATGTGTAAGATGCTAATACTGGAAAGTGGGCCCTGTAGACTTGAATGGAACCTTCTTACGTATATATGCATAGGCAAAATAAATTGTTTGACAATTTCAAAAAAGAAACTTGTTTCCGAAGCCTTAGATAATAGATCGGTTGTACATCAAGGAGAGAGGTCCAAAAGGGGGTTAAAAAGGAGTATGGAACTAGGTTGCAAAATAATCATCCAGTAATATAAACAATATTAGAGAGAGAAGTGGATGGAGTTATGCTAGCAATTGCAGTAAGCCACCTTAGATTCAGCTAACCAGGGGTTTAGATGTAGAACACCCAAGTATTGAACAACATATACTGAATAAGATGCTAACAAATTTGAATAAACACAGAAAATAAGTAAGTTTTGGGCAATGGAGTATGAAATTTTCTCTTGTGTCAGCGGTTAAGTTTACTTTAGGGTCTTATCTTAAATACATGGATTCTGTTTTGCACTACTGCCGGCGTATTGTTTGTTAGAAATGAAAAGCAAAATGAACTGGATATTAGTTGGTAGAAGTTGTCTGTTAAGAACAATGAATTGAAGCTACTTCTTACATTTCCATTTACTCCTTGCCTACTGTGAAAGTCACTGCATTTGTCATCCTATTATGTCAATAGAATAGGTATTATAATATACTGGAACTAATGAATTTTTATCATGGAATTCATTCCCTTGTATTTACATTGCAGCAATGATATCAAACCCACATTCAAAGTTCAATTTGTACAGAAACCCGAAGAACATAAATGCTGGAAGGTTTCTGACACTGTCTGATTTTTTAGCTTTGACAAACAGCAGTAACTCTCTTTCTGGCATCCTACTCAGCATAGAGGTGAGAGTTTTTGTTCTTCTAGACTTTTCTTTCCGTGTTCTTCTAGACTTCCGTATCCTATAGCGAATCAAATAAAATTAAGAATATTTAGATGTTAGAATATCCGGACCTCTCATGCATGATTGATAGTCTTGGGAATCAAATAAAATAGTTTCTATCGGTTTGCATTGTGAAGGTCCCATTTGTCAGGAATCTCATCGTTTCTTTTGGATTAGAAAAGATGCAGCAATAGGGCTTGATGCTAGAAACTTCTGGAGATAGATTAAAAAAATTATGGTTTCTGATCAGTGAAGAAACTTTATGCATTTCTTTTACAGCATTTCTAGGGACCTTTTTGTCATACTATTCATTTTTCAACAAGAGGCAAATGGAGCTCACTTGAGTCTTTTTTTTTTATCTAATCTAAGTCATTCTTGTTTTTCAGCATGCAGTCTACCTTTCAGAGAAGGGACTGGGAGTGATTGAGGCAGTACTTGATGCCTTGAGAGAAGCTGGTTATTCTCAGACACCAAAGAAAGTTATGATCCAGTCGATAGATAGTTCTGTCCTAAAGGAATTTAAGGAGAAAAGCAAGTATCATCTAGTTTATCAAGTTGATGAAACTATTTGTGATGCTCTTGACTCGACTATCAAAAATATCAAGAAGTTTGCTGATTCTGTTGTCATAGACAAAAAGTCCGTCTTTCCTCAAAATTCATTATTCGTTGCTGGTCAAACAAAAGTTGTAGAAAGGTTGAAGTCATTTAATCTCTCTGTCTATGTACAACTCTTCAGCAACGAGTTTATTTCTCAAGCATGGGACTTCTTCTCAGACGCGACAGTGGAGATCAACTCATATGTTATGGGAGCTGGCATAAGTGGTGTCATCACTGATTTTCCCAAAACATCTGCTAGATATCTAAGTAAGTAGCTCCTTCCACAGTCTCTTTCTGATTGAAATGCTGGCAGACATAGTTCTCTTTAGGTTGCACAACCATCAAGGAGCAGCCTTTTACTTGTTTGTTTTTATCTGATTCTATTAGTATAAGTTAATACCTGATTTGACAACCATAAGCAAAATTTAGTGCATGAGAATTATGTTATCAAAATTTCTGTATTTAGCTTTGCAATTTTGAAAAATTCAAGAGGTCGTTGCTTGTTACTGAAACAGACAGAAGTTTGCAACACTCAATTGACCTTCTTATGAATCTTATGAATTTTTGCTATTCCACTCTTTTACAGCAAATAAATGTTTGAATCTGGGCAACAACACACCTCCTTGTATGGACCCTGTTCAGCCAGGCGGCCTCATACAACTTGTGCCTTTGAATTACTTACCACCAGCAGAGGCTCCAGCTGCAATACTGACAGATGCTGACATTGCGGAGTCACCATTTCCCCCTGTTGCAAAAGTAAATGGGACTACGGCGCCGCCTCCAAAACAGCCAAATACACAGCCCAGAGTTGCAGTTGGCATCTTACTCTCCAGTACGGCGCTGCTGCTTGCAAGTCTTCCGATGTTTTGATACCATTGGATCATCAATCTACCCATAATCTTGTTCTTCTTGTGTTTCTTTTGTCTTGTTGCATGGATCTTGGGTAGCTTCGAACTTTTGCTATATTGGTCACTCATGGCTTAGTCCATTTCTATTCAGCCACCGAGTAGTCATGAACTATTTTCTCTCCGAGTGTGGGTTTTCTTCATTCATCCAATGTGGTTGAGAGTAGACAAAACCATATGTAGCTGTATGTATATATTATTGAGAGGTAAATATCATGATGGATTATATTTCCCATTTGATGATTAATATACAATATGCCTTACTGTTATCTTTTGGCATTTATAATTATGTGAGAGATTTAAGCCTAGTTTCAAAGAAATAAAAGTATCAGCCATTCAGTTAAAAAAATTATTTATGAGATTTAAGTAATTAATTTTAGCATGAAGTGTGATACTTCAATTTTATTTACTTAAGAAAATGAAAGAAATAAAGAAAAAAGATCTAATAAATGTGAAATATTAAACAGAAAAGTTTTAATTTACTCATAATGCACCTTATCAATTATTTAAAAGAAAAGAGAAGGAAATAAAAATATATAAGAATTTACCAGGAAAATGTGTGGCCCATTAAATTTTGACCGTCGGATTTACGATATCAATCAGATTGCATCAAACAGAAATAGCCATTCTCACATGGGATCACTTCTCAAGTTTTAAACGAGAAGAAGTGAGAACCAACCGGAAGAAGCGGACAGTTTCTCAGTTGTTCAATTAATAATAATACTAATAATTTCGAAATGAAACTTCCATTGCCGCCTGAACCAAAACAGAGCTTCCAGAAAAAAAGTGAGGCGAAGACCGTTGCCGCCATTTCATAGCGGAAAACCTCCATGGCTGTCGATTCAGAGGTCGCTGCAACTGTTCAGGACTTTACACTCGCCGACACCGACATCAACTGGGACAGGTTCATCTCTTTCTCTCAACTCTTAAACCTCGTTAATGGAAGACACACAACAGTTTTTTGAACGCTATGCTCGATCTCTGTGTATCTCAGGCAGGACAAGACGAGGTTTCACCTGATCGGAGCTGTTCTCTTCACGGTTCAATCAGCTCTTTTACATCCAACGGCAGTCGTGAAAACCAGAATGCAAGTCGCCGATTCTGAATTCTCTCAATCAGGTTGGATATCGGTGCTTAAACATGTGGTGAAAAACGACGGCGTTCCTGGCCTTTTCAGAGGATTTGGAACTTCTGCAATCGGTTCTTTGCCCGGAAGAGCTGTGGCTTTGACGTCACTGGAGGTTTCAAAAGATTTAGTGGTGAAATACATAGATAATATGAACATTGCTGAACCGACTCGAGTAGGCATTGCGAATGGTGTCGCTGGCTTGTTGTCAAACTTAATTTCTTGCGTGTATTTTGTACCTCTGGATGTGGTAACTTTTGAAATCTGAGAAAATTTTTGGGCTGATAGGAGTAGAAAATTAATAGGTTTAGGAAATTAGGTTTTGTTTTCATTGTGTGAAATTGATAAAGAGAAAGAGCAATTGGTTAAACAGAAAGTAATTTTTCCCAGATTTGCCAGAGATTAATGGCGCAAGGGCTCCCTGGTACAACCTTGTGCAGAGGACCATTTGATGTAATGAGGAAGATGATTGAGGTCGAAGGAGTGCGAGGTTTGTATAGAGGATTTGGATTAACAGCTGTGACTCAGTCCCCTGCTTCTGCTCTCTGGTGGGGTGCCTATGCTGCTGCCCAACACCTCATTTGGAGGTGCGTTTTTTGAGTCTCTTCACCAGATCCAATCAAAATAGGGAAAAAGTAAGGAAACTGACTTAATGTCAACTGATAACATATACATTTGTCTTGTATTAGGAGTTTTGGGTATGCAGATGAAATGGAGAAGAAGCCATCTGATATGGAAATGGTGATGTTGCAGGCTACAGCAGGAATGGTGGCTGGGGCCTGTTCATCAATCATGACAACGCCTATAGATACTGTAAAAACACGTCTTCAGGTAATTTATAGAGTTCAATTTTAAATTTTGTTGGAGTTGAATTTGATATGGGTTGATTCTGCAACTGGGTGTTGGTGGAAGGTGATGGATGATGGCGGGGGTGGAAGGCCTTCGGTGGTGAAGACGGCGAGGATGCTTTTTCAGGAAGATGGATGGCGAGGGTTTTACAGAGGATTTGGGCCAAGGTTCCTCAACATGTCACTGTATGGCACAACTATGATTGTCACCTATGAACTAATAAGTATATATATCTTCTCCCCTGATCATCTTATCATTACAATTAGACTGATGGATATTAAAATTTGTGTACGATTGGAACAGAAAATTGAAGTTGAACGTTTATTGTTTATGAT
>NW_019014680.1:1882356-1898202 GCF_000150535.2 Carica papaya | reverse complement strand
CCCACCTCCCTGGAACAAACTCCTTAACATAATTGGACGATTAGTAAATTAGGTGATCCCAGTCAACTTAACCCAAACGTTAGTAGTCGATTGGAGATAACTGTTTGTTCTTAAAACATAACGGAACATCCGAAGGAAAAAGTAAATATGACTAAAATCCTTTACAAAAGACTTAATTGGTCTCAGGTTAAGTTCATAAAGGAAGTGAACTCTCCTGGAGATATATCTTGACAATCAGATCATTGATATGAGAATGTAGAGTATAATTTCTTGCACCTAAATGGGAACATAAAGATCTCACGTTCTACATATGTGATAAGATAGACTTCATAAGTAGATGTTATCAGCTAGGAATTAATACCTAAAACACCACTGCCCAAATTGATAGAGAATAGGAAACAAAGATTGATTAGAAGAATGCATGGGTCTATATTTTTCTGTAGTAGGTCGAACCAAACTTAGGAAAAGTGGCCTCATAATCTCCCTAAAAAACCCTATAGGACACCCAGATTGCACCTGTAACAACCCCGAAAATTTAAAAGGGAAATGTATATAAAGAATATAAGTGAGGAAGCGAAATAAAAGGTTCTGGTTAACATCCCTTACACAATAACTTAAACGTACTAACAATACCGAAAATAAGTCATTTAAAGGAAAATACTGGAAATGAAAGACTATAAGAGAAACTAATAAACATCTAGGTAACTACTCGCCGTCTTCTTGTAGATCGGGCTCGGAAACTAAGTCCTCTTGATCTGAAATGGTTAAGTAAGGAGTGAGCTACACTACCTCAGTAAAGACATCACACTATATCATTGTCATAGAAATAAAGGTTGGTAGAAAACCAAAAACAACCAATGGAGCACAAGTTTCAAGTAAATTTATTTATCAATAATCAAACCATTTACCGTCCACTTACCTCAGTGGAATTTATAAAAACGACATATGAAAACAATAACATCATAGATATCATAAATTCATACATAATCTGCAACATAGCACATGTCATACTTTTATATTTCAATCATCAAACAACAGTTATCCCTTTTTATCAGCCTACTAGTATCCGTGGGGATCCATAGGGGTCCCTGCTACCCGTGAATCATTCTCTTAACAAACTTAATTTCCAAGGCCGTCCCCATATCCCATCCAGTATGGGCGCCAAACAATAAACCTCAATACCCCGTCTGGTATGAGGGTGAAGCGGGTCGTCCCTATACCCCGTCTGGTATGAGCGCCAAAATATTTAAAGTCTTCATCCCCCGTCCAGTATGAGACAACGTTCTTGGTAGGGTTTTCTATGGACCCGGTTCGTCCACCATCTCCCAGGATATCTAGTGAGGCTGTCAACTTATCCATTTATCAATTCACATACATTTTCTATTTTTTTCTTAGTTTTCTGTTTCCCACATAAACATGAATACTTAAACAATTAACGAGCACCCAATAAGGCAAACATATTATTAGATTCACGAAATCAGGTTGAAATAAAGTAAGTAGTGGTTTATGCATTCAAAACTATAGAATAAATAAAACAGATACCATACTGCATTTAAAACTGTAAAATAAACCAAACAGGAACTGACAGAGAAATACGTTCGGTTCGGGCTTTATTAGCAACCGTAATAAATTACGTGTATTTATATAATATATAAAATACAGTTTTATCACTTATTAGACTTTATTCCCATGATAGAAAATAGGGTGAGGGGTTCTTACTTGATTCGAAGTCGAAAATCAGATTTTTCACTGCGCCTACGGGTAGTCTCTGGGTTCCCTAAATTTTTCTCCGGGAACTGAAACGTACTTACGGTACCTACACATGTACCAAATAATTCAAAAATCAGATCCAAGGCCTATTCGGCCAATTTCAGAACTCCGGCACGGTGGCTCTGCTGTGCTCCGGCGACGGCGGCGACGATCCGCCTCGGGTTGGCTGTTTTCAGCCAAATTCAGCCAAACTTGCATTGGTTCCTGTGAGAAAACACATCTAGGGCCCTCGGTGGGCCGAAAAAATACCGAAAACTGAAACTTATCGGCGGCGGGGCTCTCCGATACGGCGGCTCCTCCGGTTCGAGTTGTGATTTGGTGTTTTACTTCAGTCAACCTGTAGAGGAAGGAACGGTGGTCATAATGGTGTAAAACTTACATCGAACAGGAATCGGGAAGGGCCTCATCGGAGGTAAAAATTGAGAAAATCCGCGGCGGCATTTTCCGGCCAATTGGCCGGTGTTTTGGCTCCGATTTGGCCATAGGTGGGTTTAGAATCTAATTATGAGCCAAAGTGAGAATTTTTACCTCGTTTGGCGGCCGGAAAGTGCTCCGGTACGGCGGCGAGTGGCGGCGATCGACTCCCCGTCGGCTGGGCTATTTTCTCCGGCGTGGGCTCTGGCGACTAGGGTTAAGGTTTGGGTGTGGATGAGATTATTTATAACCTTTTGCTTTTAATCTGAGCTGTCCATCGCAATTTAATTTGGACTATCCGATCGTGATTAAAAATGAAATGAATATGGGTCGTTTTTTTGCGATGCAATCTGGGCCGTCCATGCGCGATTCAATCTGGGCCGTCCGTGCGCGCTTTTGATATGGGCTATCCGTGCATGCGGGAACGGATCTCAGCCGTTCGATTGCGCGCATGCAGATCGCCTGCGTGGCTCCCTTTCGCGTGGCCTCCCGCATCAGTGTCTCTACCACACAACGCGTTCTGGTTGGCCGGGGCTGCTGACCGGGCAGATGACGTGGCACAATTCTTCTAAATTGCATTTTGACCCCTGGTTTTCAAATTTTTTTTCAAAAATATCCCCAGAACCTAAATTTTCACCCATTTTTTCCAAAATTACTTTCAATTAAATCCCTAAAATAATTTTACCCTTTTTTATTATATTTATTATTATTATTTCTGTTTAATATAAATTAAAGTAATTTAAAATAAATTAAATTCGATTAACACTTAATTATATTTATTTAGAATTAATTAAAAATAATACAGTAAAATAATAATAATAATAATACTAAATAAAATTTTTTGGGTGTTACAGCACCAATCAATATATTTATATAGGCATAGGAAATTGATTTAGGAAGACTGTGAGACGTAAGTATGGGAAGTAGTTTAGAAATTAGGAAATATATAAAAAAATTTGGGTAATGCGTAGCAGTTCTGGAAAATTGTATAAGAATTGGAGGAATATAGTTATAAGAAAAACCACTTAAGGAGGTATGTGATATGTATAAGAGTGGACACGTGAAACTGTTGGAAGTTCAAAGGTATAATATCTAACCATATGAGAGTTGGAATCAAATAAAACTACTTACGGCAAGTTAGTAGTCAATCTACCTACAAAAGGAACTCCTAATAAAGTCCAGTTGTAGAAACGAATTTCATAACCCACTGCGTATATTTTAAGAGACCCAGAACAAAACTAATCTTGTATTTATTCAACCATTAATGGACTTCAAAGAGTAATGCGACTCAATTAATGATAACTTAGAATCCCAAATCACCCGAAAAGTGATGGATGTCTTGAGAACATTAACACCCTACGAAATTCACAAGATAACATTTGGAAGCCAAGGAAACACCGTTGAACTCCTAAACTATTAAAAACCTTGAAATTAAGAGACACACCCTAAAACCAACATATTTTTATTTGCGAGGGTTAAAAAAAATATTTACACATCCAGTATAAGTGCTAGTATGCCATTGGAGGGAGAATTATAACCCTTAACCCCCTACAAACTGGAATGAATACTAAGAGTTGCTAGAAAACTCAGGTGTATCTCATTTAATCTAGCAATATAGATCCAAGCCTTACCAGGAAATCTAGTTAAATGCCTAAAAGTAGACACGAACCAAATAAAATTTAGTGACATAAGGAGAAAATAAACACTTTATAAAAATCAAGTAATTAATTCCTGAGCTAGTCATGCATACTAAACCCTAAAAACTTCAAGATCATAGGAAAACCCTCCACCCTAGAGATGTCATCACTCACAAAAAGATCTGATGCTGACAAGATGAAATATATGATTGGGTTACCCCAAGCAAGTATAAATTTGAAGGACCAAATTTTTTTTTTAGGGGAGAAGGTTATAAAATGACCCGAGAATATTGGTTTGAGTCGTCCATATCTTATCTCTCTTTGGAAGTTGAGACCTAATCACCTCTTAATATATATAAAAACCTCAATTACAAAAAAAGGAGGAAATGGAAAAAAAACAAAAGAAAAAGAGAAAAGAGGGAAAAAAAAGGATAGAAGGGAAGAAGAAGAGAATGAGATCGAGAAGGAAGAGGAAGGGAATGTACCAGAGAGAACAAGGGAAAAGTACGACGTGGTGACTAGAAACCTTAGGAGAAGTAGGATTGAAGAGGATTTTATTTAGATAGCCGGAGGTGGAAGCAAGAGGTAAGTAAATTTTGAATTTGAAACCTAGTTATGGCAATTCATCTTGAATTCTGACTTTTTCAGTTTACAAGGAGAAGAAGGAGAAGGGAAATTGTAGCGCCCGGACCGAGGAGGAGAAAAAAAAAAACCACGTCGGCAGCCACGTCAGCAGGCCCGGTCAGCAGTCCCGGCCAACCGGGACCTGCCACGTGGCAAAACCACGTCGTTCCAAAAATGGCCACGTTGGCGATCCGCGTGGGCGCGATCGGACGGC
This sequence comes from Carica papaya, assembly GCF_000150535.2. Next base: position 1,893,543 of record NW_019014680.1, on the reverse strand, counting down.
CCAGATTTAAACGCACGGACGGTCCAGATTCAATCAAAAACGGACGGCCCAGATTAAAACAAAATGGACGGCTGAGATCAAAAGGCAAGGGGTTATAAATAGAACCCCCACACCAGACCACAAACCCTAGCCGCCTGCCGCTCGCCGGAGAAGACGAACCAGAAGCCGGCCGCCGCCACCCGCCGCCGCACCGGAGGAACTTTCGACCGCCGATCGAGGTAAATTTCGTACCCTCGACTCATTTTTCCACGCTGATTCCTCCTGTGGCCAAATCGGAGCCAAAATCCTGGCCAAACGGCCGAAATGCACGGCCGAAGCCCAGCGGCACTGCCGCGCCCTTCTCGGTTTTTGCCTCCGATGAGGCCCTTCCCGGCCTCCGTTTGATGCAATTTTTATATCACCGTGATCACCACTCTTTTCTCTACAGGTTGACCGGAGCCGAATCACCAAAACACGAACCTCACCGGAGAGCCGCCGCACCCGAGAGCGCCGCCGCCGGTAAGCTCCGTTTTTCCGTGATTTTTTGGCCCCCCGAGGGCCCTAGGGTTGTTTTCTCGCAAGGACCGATGCGAGTGTGGCCGAATTCGACCAGAAACGGCCGAAAACAGCCAACCCGAGGCGAATCGCCGCCGCCAGCAGCGGCGCCGTCGCCGTCGCCGGAGCATGGCGGAGCCGCCGTGCCGGAGTTGCGATTAGGGCCGAAAGGGGCCCTGGGCCTAATTTGGGATTTTTTTGGAACACGTGCAGGTACCAGTAGTGCGTTTCAGTTCCCCGAAGAAAATTCAAGGAAAATTAGGGACAGCCTGCAAGCGCACTGTGAAGCCGTGTTCGGACCCCGAAACGAGTAAGGACCCCTCACCCTATTTTCTATCACGGTTTTAAAGTCCAATAAATGATAAAACGGTATTTCATGAATCAACGAATGTGTGAAATTGCTTAAGGTCGCTAATGGAGCCTGAGTCTAGTGTGTTTGTCGGTTAACTGTTATTTGGCCTGTTTTACAGTTTTGAATACAGCATGAGGTTAGATGCTTTCATTTTATAGTTTCGTGTGCATATTTTACTGTTTTATTGATTATGGATTGAATGACCGGGATATTGGTGCTATATGTTGTTTGTTTGGCATAAATTATCGTTTTGCTTGTTTGTATGTGATTGATAATGTTGACTGAGGGAAAAGGAGAATGAAAGATTATGTGAATGGAAATTGTATAATGTGTTCAGCCCGACTAGATATCCTGGGAGATGGTGGACGGACCGGGTCCGTAGGGAACCCTACCGGGATTGTGGTCTCCCATACCGGACGGGGTATGGAGATCTTGTGTGTTTTGGCGCCCATACCGGACGGGGTATGGGGACGACCCGTTTCACCCTCATACCGGACGGGGTAATGAGGTCTATGGTTTGGCGCCCATACCGGACAGGGTATGGGGGCGGCCCTGGAATTTGATTTCAAGTGTTAAGGATTAACGGGTAGCGGGACCCCTATGGATCCCCATGGATACTAGTGGGCTGGTGAATTAGGAAAATATGTTGTGTAACGATTGAATTACGAAAAGTGTGATAGGTATTATGTTATACAGTTCATATATATGTTTCCATGATGATGATGATGTTATTACTTTCGTATATTGTTTTATGAATTTCACCGAGGTAAGTAAATGGTAAAGGTTTTATTTATCGATAAAAGAATTTGTTGTAAATTATGCTCCATTGGTTGTTTTGTGTTTTCTACCCACTTTTACCTCCGTGACGGTGAGATATCGTGATGTCTTTACTGGGCTAGTGTAGCTCATTCCTTATTTAATCATTTCAGATCAAGAGGACATCGTTCCCGAGCCGATTCCGCAGGAGGACGACGAAGGGGACGCCTAAAGACTCCATAGTCACATTCGTAGTTTTTACTTTTAAGTTTCTCCTTTAGGTAGTTTAATCTTTTATATTTTGTGAGCACGTTTCGGTTTCAGTGTAAGGGATGTTATTCAAATTTTGACCTCGCTTCCGCATTTGATATTTTTGAATATAAAATTCTATTTTAAATTTCCGGGGCTGCTAAAGTTGGTATCAGAGCCGCATTTCTTCGGACCCATCCCTTACACTAATGTGCCTTAGAGAAATACTCACCGATATATTGTTACTCAATCATTCCTTGTGAATGCAGGTACACAGGAATGAGGAGAGGAAGGCCCCCACTAAACCGAGCGGCCCCAGATAATTCAATTCGGGAGGATTTAGATAGACTATTCGAGATGGTGGAGGCTCTCGCAGCTGCCCAGCGAAGGCAAGAGGAGAGAAGGGAGTTACCGGGACCTCCTCCGCTAGCGCAGGTCGAGCCCCCGCTACAGCAGGCTGATCCCGAGCCACCCCGGCAGGAGCCTGTCCCTCCACGATACCACCCGGTACCACAGCCGCGGTACGATCCGGTACCACAGCCACAGTACCAACAGGTGCCGCACAGCACATTCCAGTGCCCCCACCCCATCAGCAGGCGCCACCACAGGGTCCCCCAGTCCACCCTCAGCCGGCCCCAGTCCCTCTACCTCGGGACCCCGCTCCCTCCTTGATCGACCCCGGCTTCATAGAGAGGTACAGGAGACTGAACCCTTCTACCTTTTCAGGGGGATCCTTGTTCGAAGAGGCCCAATACTGGTTGGCAGAGACTGAGAGAGCTTTTGAGACCTTGGGAGTAGTTCCTGAGCAGAGGGCTGCCATTGCCTCCTACATGCTGGTAGGGGAAGCAGTACGCTGGTGGGAGCTCAAACGGGCCACCCTGCCTGTACCAGTTACTTGGGAGCAGTTCCTAGCGGCCTTCCATGCGGAGTATCTCCCTAAACACATCCAACATTTAAAGGAAATGGAATTTGCTCAATTGGTCCAGGGTAATATGACAGTGTCGGAGTATGCCCGCAAGTTCCTGGAGCTGGGGCGACATGCCCCAGAGACATTGTTGGATGAGGGCCGAAAGGCTAGGAAATTCCAGTGGGGCCTCCGCCCGGCGATCAGACAACACTTATTGGTGATGGAGCTCGAGACATATTCGACAGTCCTGGCAAAGGCGCAGATCATTGAAAGGAGCTTCGACACCCGCCCTCAGCTAGCGGGAAGTTCCCGACCCTCAGCCCCGCTCCACAGGCCAGCGCCTACCATGCATGTCCAACCCAGTAAGAGGCCCAGACCTGCCGTCCAGGCCCCTCCTCAGGCTATGGGGGCAGCACGTGGGAAGATCTGCCAGTACTGCGGCAGGGATCATGGGGACCGACCCTGCTACCGCCTCAACAACACCTGTCGCATATGCGGCAGTGCCCAGCACTATGCGAGGGAGTGCCCTAGGAACCAAAATCAAGGGAGGCTTCCAATCCAGGGCAGAGTTTACAACCTTACCCAGAAGGATACCGACGCAGACCCGGATGTGGTACACGGTATGTATACTATCTCTGGCCACATTGCTCATATTTTGTTTGATACTAGTGCATCACATTCTTTTATTTCACATGTTCTTGCTTCCAAAATTTGTGTATCACCTTATAGACTTGATTCATTATTGCTTGTATCTACCGCTGGGGGGGAGACATTGCTAGGAGAGGTTGTCTACAGGGCATGTGCCGTGGAGATAGCAGATAGGAAATTGAGGGTAGACCTGATAGGGTTAGACACAGGGGATTTTGATGTAATCCTAAGAATGGATTGGCTAGCGGCGTATCACGTCACCATAGACTGCTTTAACAAAAAGATTGTATTTAATCCTCCCAACGAGGAGCCATTTACAAGTTAATAAAATTATTCGTTACTGATTTCCCCTAATGGCAAATTCTTTTCTTCTTAATTCCCAATGCCTTAATATTGTATTTTCTCTAACTAGGTAAACCCAAGAAAGAAGTTTGTATCCAAGAGATTCCAGTAGTTCGAGACTTTCCAGACCTATTTCCGGATGAACTGCCCGGTCTACCAGGGGACAGAGAGATCGAGTTCACCATAGACTTACAGCCAGGAACCCAGCCCATCTCGGTAGCTCCTTACCGAATGAGCCGCATCAAGATGGAAGAGCTGAGGAAACAAATCACTGAGCTACAAAAACAGGGGCTTCATTAGACACAGCATTTCCCCATGGGGTGCCGGGGTTACTTTTGCAAAGAAAGGGGATAGAACGTTGAGACTGTGCATTGATTATAGAAGGATAAAAAAGGTAACAATTAAGAACAAGTACCCTCTTCCCCGGATTGATGACCTTTTCGATCAGTTGCAGGGTGCACAGGTCTTTTCTAAAATAGATCTACGATCAGGTTACCATCAGGTAAAAGTGAGAGCAGAAGACATCCCCAAGACGGCATTCCGAACCAGGTACGGACACTATGAGTTACTGGTTATGCCGTTTGGGCTAACCAACGCCCCGGCCATCTTTATGGATCTAATGAACAGAATCTTCAGAGAATTCTTGGACCAATTTGTCATCGTGTTCATCGATGATATCTTAGTCTACTCAAAAAGTAGGGAAGAGCATGCTCATCATCTTGCCCAAGTCCTACAGGTACTCAGAGAAAAGAAGTTGTATGCGAAGTTGAGCAAGTGTGGATTTTGGCTCGAACAAACCGCCTTCCTAGGACATGTTATATCGAAGGAAGGGGTGTCGGTGAACCCCGAAAAGGTTGAAGCGGTACTTGGTTAGGAAAGGCTGACAACAGTTAAGGAAATTCGCAGTTTCCTAGGGATGGCAGGTTATTACCGCCGGTTTGTCGAAGGGTTCTCTAGTCTAGCAGCTCCTCTAACCCGACTCACAAAGAAGAATGCAAGGTTTGAATGGAATGAGAACTGCGAGAGGAGTTTTTCAGAGTTGAAGAAGCGACTGACTACTGCACCAGTGCTGGCTCTACCGAGTGGATCAGGAGGGTACACAGTTTATAGTGATGCCTCCTATCTGGGCCTGGGTTGTGTCCTAATGCAGCATGGAAAGGTTATAGCATATGGATCTAGACAGCTAAAGAATCATGAGAAGAACTATCATACCCATGACTTGGAGCTTGCCGCCATCATACACGCCTTGAAAACCTGGCGCCATTATTTGTATGGAGAGACCTTTCAGATCTACACCGATCATAAAAGTTTGAAACATATCTTCACCAGAAGGATCTCAACATGCGTCAGAGGAGGTGGATGGAACTCCTCAAGGACTATGATTGTGACATCCTATACCATCCAGGTAAGGGCAACGTGGTGGCCGATGCCCTCAGCAGGAAAAGTGCAGGCACCCTAGCCCATCTGATGGTTTCAGAATGTAGGTCCATTGGGGCTACACAGCAAGTTCGCCTGCGAGACCTGAAGAGAGTCACATGTTTGGGCCACCTAGCAGTCCAACCCGAATTAATCCAGAGAATAAAGGAAGCTCAGTCAGTCGACCCCGCCCTAGTAACCCGCAAGAAGAGTGCAGAACAGGGAGTGAGCTCAGAATTTCAGATCTCCACCGACGGATTGATTCGTTTCAGGGACAGAGTGTGTGTCCCAGACGACAGTGAGTTAAGAAGAGACATCATGACAGAGTCCCATAGTTCAAGGTTCGTCATGCATCCAGGAAGTACGAAAATGTACCAAACTATGCGACCCCGGTTCTGGTGGAATGGGATAAAGAGAGATATAGCCGACTTTGTATCTAAGTGCTTGGTATGTTAGCAGGTCAAAGCAGAGCATCAACGCCCGGGCGGGTTACTTCAGCCTTTACCGATTCCAGAGTGGAAGTGGGAACATATCACCATGGACTTCGTATCGGGACTACCCAAGGCACGATCGGGACATGATGCTATATGGGTAATTGTTGACCGACTCACTAAGTCTTCCCACTTCCTGGCCATCAGAATGACTGATCCCTTGGACAAGTTGGCAAGAATGTATATCCGGGAGGTAGTCAGACTACATGGAGTTCCAGTAACAGTGGTATCCGACAGGGATCCCAGATTCACTTCTCGGTTTAGGAATAGTTTCCAGCAAGCTATGGGAACAAAGCTGTCTCTTAGTACTGCTTTCCACCCCCAAACCGATGGACAATCAGAGAGGACAATTCGTACGCTGGAGGATATGCTTCGAGCTTGTGTCCTTGACTCCGGGGGCCATTGGGACGACCACCTACCCCTGATAGAGTTTGCTTACAACAACAGTTACCAAGCAAGCATCGGCATGGCCCCATACGAGGCGCTATACGGGCGTCCGTGCAGGTCGCCGATCTATTGGGAGGAAGTGGGCGATAGAAGATTGTTTGGCCCGGATTTGGTAGAAGAAACCACGTCCAAGATAGTTAAGATCAAGAAGAACATCCAGACAGCTCAGAGTAGGCAGAAGAGTTATGCCGATACCCGGAGAAGAGACCTGGCCTTTGAGAAAGGCGACCGGGTGTTTCTTAAAGTCACCCCCTTCAAGGGAATTAGTAGGTTCGGCAGGAGGGGAAAATTAAACCCCAGATATATTGGACCCTTTGAAATCTTAGACAAGATTGGTACCACTGCCTACAGACTTGCACTGCCTCCTGAGCTCTCCCGGGTTCATAATGTGTTTCATGTATCTATGCTACGTAAGTACAATCCGGACCCTTCTCATGTCTTGGCTCACGAACCGCTTCCACTCCGAGAGGACTTGTCTTATGAAAAAGTACCGGTCAGTATCACGGACCGAGAAAGCAGAATACTCCGCAACCGGGAAATATCATTTGTAAAAGTCATGTGGCAGAACCACACGCCCAGGGAGGCGACTTGGGAACTGGAATCAGAATTTAGGGCCCAATATCCCCATCTGTTTGATCAAGAGTAATGAGGCAAATTTGGGGACCAAATTTCTTTATGGGGGGGAGAGTTGTAGCGTCCGGACCGAGGAGGAGAAAAAAAAAAGCCACGTCGGCAGCCACGTCAGCAGGCCCGGTCAGCAGTCCCGGCCAACCGGGACCTGCCACGTGGCAAAACCACGTCGTTCCAAAAAGGGCCACGTTGGCGATCCGCGTGGGCGCGATCGGACAGCCCAGATCAAACGTGCGATCGGACGGCCCAGATTTAAACGCACGGACGGCCCAGATTCAATCAAAAACGGACGGCCCAGATTAAAACAAAATGGACGGCTGAGATCAAAAGGCAAGGGGTTATAAATAGAACCCCCACACCAGACCACAAACTCTAGCCGCCTGCCGCTCGCCGGAGAAGACGAACCAGAAGCCGGCCGCCGCCACCCGCCGCCGCACCGGAGGAACTTCCGACCGCCGATCGAGGTAAATTTCATACCCCCGACTCGTTTTTCCACGCTGATTCCTCCTGTGGCCAAATCGGGGCCAAAATCCCGGCCAAACGACCGGAATGCACGGCCAAAGCCCAGCGGCGCCGCCGCGCCCTTCTCGGTTTTTGCCTCCAATGAGGCCCTTCTCGGCCTCCGTTTGATGCAATTTTTATATCACCGTGATCACCACTCTTTTCTCTACAGGTTGACCGGAGCCGAATCACCAAAACACGAACCTCGCCGGAGAGCCGCCGCACCCGAGAGCGCCGCCGCCGGTAAGCTCCGTTTTTCCGTGATTTTTTGGCCCCCCGAGGGCCCTAGAGTTGTTTTCTCGTAGGGACCGATGCGAGTGTGGCCGAATTCGGCCGGAAACGGCCGTAAACAGCCAACCCGAGGCGAATCGCCGCCGCCAGCAACGGCGCCGTCGCTGGAGCACGGCGGAGCCGCCGTGCCGGAGTTGCGATTAGGGCCGAAAGGGGCCCTGGGCCTAATTTGGGATTTTTTTGGAACACGTGCAGGTACCAGTAGTGCGTTTCAGTTCCCCGATGAAAATTCAAAAAAAATTAGGGACAGCCTGCAAGCGCACTGTGAAGCCGTGTTCGGACCCCGAAACGAGTAAGGACCCCTCACCCTATTTCCTATCACGGTTTTAAAGTCCAATAAATGATAAAACGGTATTTCATGAATCAACGAATGTGTGAAATTGCTTAAGGTCGCTAATGGAGCCCGAGTCTAGTGTGTTTGTCGGTTAACTGTTATTTGGCCTGTTTTACAGTTTTGAATACAGCATGAGGTTCGATGTTTTCATTTTATAGTTTCGTGTGCATATTTTACTGTTTTATTGATTATGGATTGAATGACCGGGATATTGGTGCTATATGTTGTCTGTTTGGCATAAATTATCGTTTTGCTTGTTTGTATGTGATTGATAATGCTGACTGAGGGAAAAGGAGAATGAAAGATTATGTGAATGGAAATTGTATAATGTGTTCAGCCCGACTAGATATCCTGCGAGATGGTGGACGGACCGGGTCCGTAGGGAACCCTACCGGGATTGTGGTCTCCCATACCGGACGGGGTATGGAGATCTTGTGTGTTTTGGCGCCCATACCGGACGGGGTATGGGGACGACCCGTTTCACCCTCATACCGGACGGGGTAATGAGGTCTATGGTTTGGCGCCCATACCGGACAGGGTATGGGGACGGCCCTGGAATTTGATTTCAAGTGTTAAGGATTAACGGGTAGCGGGACCCCTATGGATCCCCATGGATACTAGTGGGCTGGTGAATTAGGAATATATGTTGTGTAACGATTGAATTACGAAAAGTGTGATAGGTATTATGTTATACAGTTCATATATATGTTTCCATGATGATGATGATGTTATTGCTTTCGTATATTGTTTTATGAATTTCACCGAGGTAAGTAAATGGTAAAGGTTTTATTTATCGATAAAAGGATTTGTTGTAAATTATGCTCCATTGGTTGTTTTGTGTTTTCTACCCACCTTTACCTCCGTGACGGTGAGATATCGTGATGTCTTTACTGGGCTAGTATAGCTCATTCCTTATTTAATCATTTCAGATCAAGAGGACATCGTTCCCGAGCCGATTCCGCAGGAGGACGACGAAGGGGACGCCTAAAGACTCCATAGTCACATTCGTAGTTTTTACTTTTAAGTTTCTCCTTTAGGTAGTTTAATCTTTTATATTTTGTGAGCACGTTTCGGTTTCAGTGTAAGGGATGTTATTCAAATTTTGACCTCGCTTCCGCATTTGATATTTTTGAATATAAAATTCCATTTTAAATTTCCGGGGCTGCTACAGAAATAGTCAATGTTATAGGGAATTCAAGTAGTAGGAAAATTTGAGTCGAGTTTAGGTGTCATTGGATGGAATTTGAGTGAATATTGAGAGGTAAAGGTGAGATAAGTAAACATTTAGGTGTGGATTTTGAAGGAGTGTGGGTTCTGGTGTATCAGTAAGGACAGTGCGTGCGTGTGTGTGTGTGTGTGTGTGTGTGTGTGTGTGTGTGTATGAGTGGTCATTCGATGGCCGATTTCCATGGTGTGTTGATAAGGGTTGTGTGTGTGTATGAGTGGCCATTCGATGGTCGGTGGCCTGTAGTGGTGAAGCGGGGTGAGTGTGTGGTCGTATGATGGCCAGTGGATGCTAATGGTGGCGGAATAGTGTGTGCATGGCCGTGAGGTGGCCAGTGAGTGCAAGTGTGGAGTAGTGGCGAAACGAGGTGAATGTGTGGTGGTATGATGGCTGATGGATGCTAATGGTGGTGGAACAGTGTGTGTGGCCTTGAAATGGTCGTTAAGGGGTGAACCGAGATAGAGTCGTGCATGTGTGGCCATGAGGTGGCTGGTGATTGGCCACTCATGGCAGAGTGGTGTGCATATGTGGCTTAGGAGTGGCCAGTGGGTTGCCAACAATGGCAGAACTGGAGGGGTATGTAGGATCATTTAGTGGCCATCAGGTTAATGGCTGGGTGTGTGTGAGAGATTGTTCGATGGTCTCTATCTGCTTGTTTATATGCTGATTCTAGTGAGGTGACATGTGTGTGTGTGTTTAATTCTGTAGGTTTGTATGCATGTTTAGGTGCCACTCTTTGCATGACTTTATACATGAAACTGCTTTGTTGTGTTCTTAGTTGTATTTAGTTAATCTTGGCTGGTTATTTATTGGTTGATTATTCTTAAGGTGTGAGATGTGTAGTGGTTGTTATTGGTATTATGTTTCTTGGTGAGCTAGTTGAGCTGGTTGACTGGATGAGGGGTTATAGTCGAGTAGGGTCGGGCTATGAAATTGGGTATGTGGTTCAGGGAAGATAGTTTAGGGAGGCATTTGGCTACTCGGAAGATAGAGTTTTATAATAGGAGTGGAAAAAAAAAGGGAACACCGAGCTAGGAGTTGAATAGTTTTTTTTTTTTTATATAACTCTATTTTAAATTCTTAATTTATCTTACTGGATTTTTATCTGCTCATTACGTGTTATTTTCAGATGTGATAAAACATGACTCTGAACATCCTACGGAAGGACATAACACTTAAAGGAGGCATAACAATTAAAATACCATATTCATCTTGACTCACATATATCTATACAATACTATGCTATTGGTAGTTATATTGGGTTTGTATGTTGAAATTTGAAGTAGTAATAGTGATGTCTTGTGAAATTCTTTTGTTGGAACTCATTAGAGAAATTTGTCCGTAAAGAGAGAACAAATGACATTCTTGCAATACTTACAGAATTGATTCAATACAAAGTATGTTTTTTTGGAAATAGATATTCATTGTAATACCCGGATCTGAAATTTGACCCGACATTAATTTTAACATTTTCAATATATAAAAAATTTATTTTTAAAATTAATTTATTTTAATTTTTGTTGAATTTATAGAAAAAAATAGGTTAATCATAAAATTAAAAATAATTTTGAGAAAAAAGGGTGAAAATTTGGGTTCTTAAGGTGTTTTTGAAAGAAAAATTAAAAACTAGGTGTCAGAGTGCAAAAAAAAAATTTGTCACGTAAGACTGCCCAGTCAACAACTCCGACGAATCGAAGCACACCGTGTGGCAAGTCACGTTGATGTCAATGCTACGCAGGCAATCCGCGTGCCTCGCGATCGAATAGTGTAGGATTTATCCTACGTGCGTGGACGGCCTGGATTTGTTTTCCCTTTAAATGCGATCGGACGATTGAGATCAAATCGTGATGAACGGTCTAGATTTATTTTTTCTTTAAGCACGATCAGACGGTCGAGATCAAACCCGATGAACGACCTGGATTAATGCAAGATAGGTATAAATATTTCGCATCACATTGAACCCAAACCCTAGCCACTAGCCTCCCACCAGAGAATAAGAACCTGTCGCTAGAGAAATGAGCTGACTGCTGACCGCCGCTGCACTAAAGCCACCTCTGATCGCCA
>NW_019014680.1:1865653-1877446 GCF_000150535.2 Carica papaya | reverse complement strand
TTATTAAAAATTTCAGATAACAAGAAGGAAATTTATGATTTAATACATAATTACAAAATCTACTTGACTGCATATATAAAATACAAAGTACGAGTTAAAACTTAGATATATCCTAACATAAAATATATAAAAAAGATTGAACAACATTATGTATAAAATAACACAAGAATTTTGAATAAGATTATGATTATTTGTCTAAGATTGAATCGATATTAATACTATACACCATTATGAATTAGGTTAAAAAATAGATTTAATAGTTATAAAGATATAGAATACATGCTTTATATTTATTTAATAACATTTATCTATTTAATAATATATATTTCAAAATTTTGTACTTTGGTTTTTTGTCATTTAATGTAAAATATTAATTTCTTAGATAATATTTTATTTATCTAGGCTTCTAAGAAAGATATGTTAAACTATACAAATATATAAAAATTATAAGATAATAATCTAAAAAAATAAATACTTAGGATAAAATAATGGAAAACAAAATCAAATGGTATTTAATATATCATATAAACACATAGTTTAAACAACAAGTAAATACTTATTCTTTTTTACTTTTAAAATGGAACTGTAAATATATAATAATGATTAAAATTCACTTTTATATTAATCTAAAAAAAGTGGATTGAAATCTATAATTGACACAAAATAAAATAAAAATGAATAATACTTTATATTATAATATCATATGTGGATTTCTATACATTTTATATAAATGTTGTATGGAATTTTTAACAAATGAACAATTAGAAAAATCAATTCAAACCCCAAATTAGGAGACATTGATTTTTGAACTATCAAATGCAATTGAATCATTTTATCCCCATCAATCCCTTTCCCTAAAAAAAGAAAATTTGAAATATGTATGTAACTAAATATAGTTCTATATATATATATATATATATATATATATATATATATATATATGAAAAATGATAATGAAAATGGCAATTTTGATTTTATATGGTTGCTAAGATTTGAGTCCAAAGAGGGTAACTTAAATTACTTGTGGCAATGAATCTAGGACCACAAGATTACTAAATAATGTAAATGTGCTCATAATACAAGTAATAAGAACCCTAATATTTCTACTATTTAATTTTTTCTTCTTATGCTAAAAATGGTAGGTTACCTACTTCTATTTTTTTTTTTCTAGCCAAGCAAAATTATTACTTGAATCTTCACACACTTTCCCCCCTCACATAACATTTTAAAATAATGCTATATATAAAAAATTCAGATGACAATATAATATATAACCCATATAAGTTGAATCACTTGATTTTTTTTTCTTTTTACATTTACATCAATTTATAAAAAAATAAAATAAAAAATAATAATCTTCTTGTCATAATATTAAATTAATTTTTTAAATTTAAATTTACATATAGTAAAAATTTTTCTCACTTATATTTATACAAAATGAAAAATAATACTGTTATAAATACTGAGAGATTAAACTGTTGGTAGTAAGTAAATATTAACTTATAAATTAAATTTATAGTGGTAACTAAAAATTTTTCGTAATTTTTTTAACTTAAATAGAGATATAACTTTAACACATCAGTTACAGTAATTTATTATTAATATATAAAATAATTTTAAAAATATTATTATCATAAAAAATATAATATTACTTAATCTAAAATTTTTTAGTAGATATATTTTTTTTTTATCATGTGGAAAAAAATTTATCACATTAATTGCTAATTTCCACATTTTAATTTGTTTAAAGAGAAAATAAAACAATTTGAAAAAATTATTGAGTGTTTGTTGGGCAATTGGGAAAGTTTTCAAACCCAATGGAAACAGAATATCCTATGATGTGGAGCACCATCATGTTGTGGACCAGCATCATTCCAACTCTAAATTGTGGGGCTAACACAAAGATGATGCATGCATGACCAATCCACTTGGATATACAACTTGTATGATCTCATGCCACGTAAGCACCCAAACAGACGGGACCCACTTAAGTATACACGTGTCGGCCATGCAATGGCGGTGATCTAATGCTCCATAACGACACATCATGAAAACGTTGAGCTGACGTCATTAAAAATAAAAATAAAAATAAAAAGAGTCCCCTCTAGATTAAGGAAACTCTCATGTGGGTCTTATTGGCCGCCAACACTTCTCTTTGACCTTCTAATTAATGCAACTGTTTCATTTATTTATTTATTTAATATAATTTTTTAAATTGAGCTTTTTTTGCGGGTATTATTAATAGAAAAGATCTAATTCATCGTACTGAGTTGTAATATTTTTTTAAAAAAATAAATAAATTATTAACACGTAATTTTCAAAAAATTAATGAATTTAATTATCATGATATTTATTAAATTAAATTAAATTAATTTTACAAAGCTCTTAAACCTTCTCTCCATCTCTATATATACTTTTCAAATGCATTACTTGGCTCCTCACATCAACAACCAAAAAAAATCTCCTCTCTGTTTTTTTTCTCCTCAATTTTCCCATAAAGAAAATATTTCAATAGTTATTTTCTCACACTTGAATTCACCAAAAACAATAAGATGCCTGAGGGAGAGAATTCTTCTGTGGGAGTTCGTGAACCCAGATTAGTCGTGAGAAAATTCTTGGCTAGACAGCAGCATGAAGGAGTTGGAGCCATTGTCAGAAGAAGCATAGGAAGGTGAATTGAAATTAAATTAAAATTTCTCTTTTTCTCTCCTGTTTTTTTTTTTTTGTTTTTTGCTTAAATTCACTTATTTCGAAATGGGTTTTTGAATTTTTTTTGGCATCTTTCAGGTTTGAGCTGAGATACTTTGATCCTTTTCTGGTTCTGGATGAATTTTCAGGTGGGTGATGGCCTCTGTTTTACTATGTTTCTATTTTCTGTTTGAATTTTTCTTGCTCTGTTTCTTTGAAGAAATGTAATGGTTGGATTACTCTGTTTTTCTTGTTCTGTTTCTTGAAGAATGTAATGGGTTGATCGCCGCAATGATTTTCAATATTTCACTTACTTTTTTGAATAATGCAATGGGCTGATCAGAAAATAAGATTCGATTCGTTTTCTCTGCTTTTTCTTTTGTAAAAGATGTAATGGTTGGATTACTCTGTTTCTCTTGCTCTGTTTCTTGAAGAATGTAATGGGTTGATCACAGAAACGATTTTCAAACTTTTATCTCCTTATTATTCGAATAATTTAATGGGTTGATCAGAAAATAACTTTCCATTCGTTTTCTCTGTTTTTTTTTTTTTTTGAAAAAATGTAATGGTTTGATTTCTCAAATAATATTCAAATTTTCTTTACTCTGTTTTTTTTTTTCCTTTGTGCAGTAACTGCTCCTGCTGGATTTCCTGATCATCCACACAGAGGTTTGATTCTCGGAAACTTATTTTTCACTTTCTTTTTTCTTTTTCCTAATTGGTTTATATATATATATATACACACACACATACATATACCTATACATATATTTGAGATTGTGCTAATTTCTGATTCTTCTTTTCAATTCTTAACAGGGTTTGAAACAGTCACCTACATGTTACAGGTGCTTTTCTTTAACATAATTTTTCTACTTTGCTTAATTAATCAGAAATAAGTAAAAAAGAAAAAAAAAGAAAAGAAAAAGAAAACCGCGTGAAGTAAGAAACAACATAGTTGTGGATTTGACTAAGAAATTAATTAATTAATTAATTACTAATTAATCACTTAATTTTTTAAATTGGAATTTATAAGTTGGAAACTAAATTGTTCCATTTAGATTATCATTTGACTGAAAATAAACTAAACCAACTTAAGATAATCATGGATAAACTATATGGCCGGCAAGGTATTACCAAAAAGTCAGCTTGGCATGCCCATTTCCAGATAGTTGCTGCCAAATAAGTAATTAAATCTTTAAAAAATAAGTTGACATCATATAATATATATATATATATATATATATATATAATATAATATAATATAATCTTTGTGTGGAAGTGAATAGTTGGTCATATTTCATGCATATACAAGTGTGTCTGTATATAAATTTATTTTGTATTTCAAATATTAATATATAGAATTTTTAATTAGTTGAGTAAAAATTTGGGTGTTTGAACAGGGAGCTGTTACACATGAAGATTTTGAAGGGCATAAAGGAACCATAGGAGCTGGAGATCTGCAATGGATGACTGCAGGAAGAGGAATTGTTCATTCAGAAATGCCTGCAAGTCAGGGAACCCAAAAGGGTTTGCAATTGTGGATCAATCTCCCCTCAAAGTACAAAATGTAAGCACCCATATGTATATATGTTTATATATATAGACCTTTTACGTACTAAGTCCAAGATTTTAGTAAAATCAATTGGGTGCAAAAATACTGTATATTGAGTGTCTTGGATTAGCATAATATTTTTGGATAGGGTAATAAGCTATTTATAATTAGATATTGAAAGCCAAAAAATTAAAATTAAAGGAAGGAAGGAAGGAAGATATAAGCACCTGCTTTTCAGCTTTTTCCCTTCTTCATAGAATATGTAGAGTTATATATGATACATTTGTGAAAAGTGCTTTTTGTATTAGAGCACACATTGTGTTGTTTATGCATCCTTGCCGGATAAGAGGTGAGACCCCCTTTTTCTGTAATGCTTTTTGTTTGAGTCCCAATTCTGAATAAGGAATCTTAGTCAGTGGTGATCAATGATCATGATGTGTGCCTCAAATGCTTTGTGCCCACTACCTATCTTCTCATTTAGTTTGTCTTTGTGTATATATACACTTCTAGAATCATATTTCAAAGTAGCAAAAGAAATATAATAATTATTATAATGTTTTTTTTTGACACTGTACTATTCAAATTAAGTATATTTATAACTTATTTAATTGTAATGTTATATATCGTTTAAATTTTTTAATTGCAGGATTGAACCAAGATATCAAGAAATGTTAAGTAAAGATATTGTAAAAGTTACAAGAGACGGAATTAGTGTTAGGGTAATAGCAGGAGAAGCCCTAGGGGCTAAGTCACTAATCTATACTAGAACACCAACCATGTATTTGGATTTCACTCTCGACCCAGGAGCTAAGCTCCGACAACCAATACCAAGATCATGGAATGCCTTTGTTTATGTCTTAGAAGGCGATGGTGTGTTTGGCAACTCAAAATCTTCGTCTGTTTCAGCTCATCACCTTTTATTATTAGGATCTGGGAATATGTTGAAGGTATGGAACAAATCAACATCTAAACCCGTGAGATTTATTTTGGTTGGGGGTGAGCCATTGGGTGAGCCAATAGTGCAATTTGGTCCATTTGTGATGAACACACAGGAAGAAATTGATCAGACTATTGAAGATTTTGAGAATTTTACTAATGGATTTGAGAAAGCAAGACAATGGAGATCTCAAGCTGCACTCCGCTTAGATTTTTAGTTATTTTTTAAGTGATATTAGAATTTAATTTTTTTTAAAAAAATAAAGAATAAAATATTTTGATTATTATGTAAATTAATTACTATTTATAGTAATTAATTAAGTTAGATATATGGATATTCCAGTGTTACATTCATTTATATTAGTTTGAATAGGAAAATGTTGCACATCTATCATGCAAGCTTTGTAATTTTAGTGAGAAAGTAACAAGACCTGTATGATCCATAAATTGAGATTAGTTTATCTCTAATTTAATTAAAAAATAAATTATGTCACTATTAAGAAATATGAAACTTTTATTAATTTTGTTATTTTTTAGAGTAAATTTCTGATCTTATGTATATTAATCATTTAATTAAACAATAATTAATATCACATATATATATAATTTATAATTTAATAAAAATTAGTGTCATAATAATTATAATAGAGATAATAAGTACAACATAATTTTTTTTTTTTTTTAACAAAATCCATAATAAATCTTCTTCAACTGACATAACTATATAAGTTATTACTATGTTTAATTTAAATTATAATTATTACTTAGAACTTTTTTTAACTATTTAAAAGGCTAACTAATCATGTTTTAAAAGTGCAGTTATATATATATATATTCAATTAATTAAGATAAGAATTTAGGCTTTGAGGATGAGCTTAGTCATCCTGTCTCATGCGCATAATCATCTTACTTAAATTAAACATATTTTATTTTTATTTAATTCATACATTTTAGTAATTTGATTTTAATTATTTAATTATTCATATGCATAATTAAACTAATTTTATTTATAGATTTAATTTTATAATAAAAATACATACATTCACACAATTCATAATATAATATAAATATTTTTTTTTTGTAAAAAAAAAAAGAAAATATCAATTATTTAATTTTATAATTAAATATTTTATATCTGCACATATAAGAATGTTTAAAATATAAATCTATTTAAATTAAAATATTATTTTTATTTGAGTTATCTTTTATATTCTTATCATTAAACGTAACGTAAGGGGTTTGAAAATTTAATTAGGTGTGCTAATTAAGATAAGGAAGATGATAATCATCCTGGACTTGCTGCCGAAAAAGCGATTATCTGAAAATGATAGATGAAGTTAAAATTAAATAAAATTAATTAACTACTAACAACAGACAAACGGAGGTGATTTGGTTTTTGCTCTACTAGAAATTTACTAATGAAATTCAAAGATTATAGCAAAACCCCGGCTGAAACTTTTCCTGGAAAATACAGCATATTTTTTCTCGCTGCAAAATTCCCGGAGCCAAACAACAAAAAACGCTCTTCCATCAGACTCCCATGTTGTTCCAACCTCATTGGTGCCTTCCAGATAATTTTTTCTATTGCTAGTCTTCTCTTCTACTTCACTTTGTCCCCCCGGAAAGCGACTGCATTAGTTGCAGGGAGGGATTTTTACAGAGAGAGAGAGAGAGAGAGAGATTTACATTCTGGAGAGAGAAAACCAGAAGACCCACAAAGGGAAAAAGGAAAACAATGAACAGAAAGAACTCGACGCTTCTCAAGATCTTGCTCTCTCTCTTCCTTCTCAATTCTCTCTCTCTGTACTTTTACTTCACTTCCCACTCTCACGCATCGTCAACGCCAGACCCTCATCCGTACTTGACGGAAAACCACTCGTTCCAAACGCAAAACCACCAAAACCCCAACTTCTCCAAGCCATGGCCGATTCTCCCTTCCTACCTCCCCTGGTCCCAGACCTCGAATGCCGTCGCTGCTCGCTCCTGCGAAGCCTTCTTCGGAAACGGCTTCACCCGCCGCGTCGACATCCTCCCGCCGGCTAATCACGGAGGTGGCAGCTGGTTCCGCTGCTTCCACAGTGAGACATTGCAGAGCTCAATATGTGAGGCCGGAATGCTGAGAATGATCCCTGGGAGGATCAAGATGTCACCGGGAGGGGAGATGCTCGAGGCGGTCATGGGCAGAAGGGAAGAAGAGGAGCTGCCGGAGTTTGAGACTGGCGCGTTCGAGGTCGTCGGAGAGAGGTTAGGCTTAGGGTTTAAGCGAATACGCGATGTGAATCGCCGATTGGTGAACGACGACTTTTTGAATCAGTACGTTCCCCAAGGGGGGATCGACAAGCACGCAATGAAGGAGCTGATTGCTTCAATTCGCGTTGTAGATAGTAAAAATTTTGTTTGTGAAGAGGTATTGTTTTCTCAACTAATTTCCTTGATCTGGATGGTTAAACAGCATTAATGGCTTAATTACTTAATGATTATCATTTATTTCTTGATCTAGTAGATTTCTTTAATGATGTAATGCAGAATCGGAAATCTTTGATTTGGTAGATTGGTGTTTAATTAATTTTCTTTCATGATTAGTTGGAAATTATCTAACCCCATTTTGCGGAAAACATAGGCAGATTGACTTTGATGATTTATTTTCTTTACTGGGGTTTGATGGGGAATGGTTTAATGGAGCTCTAAATGCAAAGGGGAAACTTGGATCTCTATTAATATATTTGAGAAGTTAATAATAAGCTTTAAACATTTGGGTTTAGAATCTTGAGAGAGTATCTGCTTGTTTAAATGGAAAGTGGATTTAATAAGCCAGATTAGTTTCCTTTCTTTCCCAGTTTCAATTTTTGAATGCATTACTTTCTGTTTATGGTTTCTGATACTGGATATCAAGATTTTTCAACTTGCAGTGGGTGGACGAGCCGACACTTCTTGTTAGTAGATATGAGTATGCAAACCTTTTCCACACCATAACTGATTGGTACAGTGCTTATGTATCTTCTCGAGTTACTGGTTTGCCTAATCGGCCTCGAGTTGTTTTTGTTGATGGCCACTGCAAGGTATGAGCCATTCATTTTTACCTGATTATATAGTTTGCTGTATTGGCTTGTGGCTTCTCAGTTGTTACTTTGGGTGAAGGGATGTCTAGATCAGAATTGGCTTTTGGGATCTAAAAGATTGGTATTACATTATCGGGTATTTGTTATTTATGTCATTGATTACTAGATTGAACACCAGGAAGTAAAAGCAATGAACACTTGGCTATGCCTTAAGAAGGGATATTGGGAGAGAACATCTTTTTTGTCTGGAATAGGAGAATGACAAAGGTTTTCTCTAGTAGATTATGGATAAATGTAGATGATTATCCATCTCCTCTTCTCTTCAGCTAGGTAACAATCCGTTGGGAATTGGGATGTTCTAGTACTCTCATCTTTTGTTTTATTTTTCATGGTATTAGTATATGTATATCTCACATCAACCCATAATGAAGATACATATGATTCATGTATCTATTAGGCAACTCTATCTATGATTTTGAGTTAGAATCTGATATGGTATCAAAAATAGTTTTTGGTTTTGCCTAGTAGTTTGGATTTGTCCACTCAAGTACATGTTCCATGTCGGTAGGAATATCGTTTAGAATCTAGTACCTGGTTATTAATTTTGTCCAACTCCTGTTATTGCCTTGGGATAAATTAGAATGCTCGTGGTTAGTTTGTTTCTTTATCATGGCTGTAAGCTGATAGGCCGTCTTTTGGTAAAAATCTTCAGGCACAGCTGGAAGAAACATGGAAGACATTTTTCTCAGGTTTTAGATATGCTAAAAATTTCAGCGGTCCAGTTTGTTTTCGACATGCTGTTCTCACACCTTTGGGATACGAAACTGCCCTCTTTAAGGGTCTGTCTGATGAGATAAATTGTCGAGGTGCATCTGCCCATGATCTGTGGCAAAATCCAGATGAAGGGAAAACTGCACGACTGTCAGAATTTGGAGAAATGATGAGAGCAGCTTTTGGTTTGCCACTAAATAGACATCGCCTTGAAAAGCCAGTCTCCGATCATAATATCCTCTTTGTTCGACGTGAGGACTATTTAGCGCATCCACGACATAATGGTATAGTTGAGTCAAGGCTTAGTAACGAGCAGGAAGTATTTGACTCCTTACTGACCTGGGCATCTAGTCATTCAGAATGTAAAGTAAACCTCATTAATGGATTGTTTGCACATATGTCAATGAAGGAGCAAGTTCGATCCATTCAAGATGCTTCAGTTATTATTGGCGCCCATGGTGCAGGGCTTACTCATATAATTTCCGCTACCCCAAAGACAGTAATACTAGAAATTATCAGCAGTCAATTCAGACGTCCTCATTTTGCTTTGATTTCCCAATGGAAAGGATTGGAGTATCACGCCATCAATCTCTATGGATCATATGCTGATCCGCAAGTGGTTATCAATAAACTCAACAGCATAATGAAGAGTCTTGGTTGCTGACATTTTCTTGTCATTAATGGAACTTGATTAAATTATTATGAATTCGTCCAGGGAACAAAAGATTGATAAGAATCTTCTCCGCTTTCCATTTCTGCCTCAGGAGTTCTTCAATCAGATTAGATTAGCTTGTAAAGTTGCAGCTCCTTTCCCAAGAGTTCATCGATGGGAGGTTTTCCTCGGAGAGCTTGGTATGTTTTTCTTGACACTCCATTACTGACATTAGCTAGTAGGGTATAGTCCTGATTTATCCTGGAAACTGAACATTGACCACCCACCTACCCACCCACTTAGCTAACCTGTAACATAGGTTACTAGAAGGATTCATTTACACATCATTACTGTTGTTTTGTGTTTTCCATACGATAAAATGTTATAGTTCAAAATATTCCCCAGGACTAGTTGGTTGTAATTAATTCATGGATGTTGCAGAAGATAATGGTAATTTAGAACAGTAGAAACAGAATAAACTGTGGATCATGATCTATAATGAATGATCTTTTCAGATACAAGGGAAAAAAACTAAGAAAAGTCAGTTGCAGGTCAAGTAATATTATAAATGTCAAAGATATAAAAGTAAGTCTGCATTTTTTTGGGGTCAGCTCGAGCTTAATAGTTACAATGGGTTAGGCAATATGTATTGTTCTCTTAGTGTGAGAGTTGAATTTCCCAATTTTATAAATATTATTTATATTGTTACATAGTTTTATTTTAAATAATATTCTATATTTAAAAATTTAAATAAATAACTGTTATATATTTAGTTTGAAAAGTTAATGTCAATATGCTCATATCCAATGTACCAAATACAAAATAGAATTTAATTTTGAATTAACTACAAATCATACATTCAATAATAGTTTTTAAATATAAAAGTTTTCAATAATATATTTATTTAATTTTTAAAAAAATAATATGTTGTTATTAATTATAAATATATAAATACTATATAAAGATAAAATATTAAATATTATCACACAAATTTTAAAATATAAAAAAAATAATATGATAGCATACATAACAATTATATATTTAAATATTTAAGACATAAAAATAAAATTTTAATTTTTAATTAAATATAAAGTGTATATATAAATATAAAAAAATATTGTTTGAATGACTCATAAAGTACAAAAGAAAAACAAGTATATTTTCCAACTATACTTTTAATGAACCAAAAATTGACAAAAATCTGGAGATGCGGGGTATCGATCCCGGTACCTCTAGCATGCTAAGCGAGCTCTCTGCCATCTGAGCGACGTCCCCCGACGCTGGTAACATCGTCATTCACATAATCACAACAGTGATCGTAAAACTAAATAATCCGAGAGGCAAATTTCTCATGTTTCCAGTCCAGACTCACAGCATCCGTGTTTCCAGTCCAGTCCAGACTCATGTTTCCCGTCCAGGTTCACAACATCTGTGTTTAAAGCTCGTATGCCCGTTCTGTTTACATGTTTTCCTACTTATTTCTGCACTGGACTACAAATGTTTAGAGGAAAGATCCTTCATTGAATTATAGTCTTAAGCTTTTTTGGTGTTCTGGATTAAGTTCCAGTTTAAGCCTACTCAAAAACTACCATAACGGCAACTGTTGGGGTTTTTGATTTGAACGCCCGCTAGCTGTTTGATGAATTGCCTGATAGAACTGTGAGCTGACAACCATATGGTTCTGTGCTTTCCTTCGACACTCAAGATGCTGGCCATGACTGTGGGATGCTTTGTTGCGGGAGCTTCTCTTTTTGCTGCAACCCTCCATTTATCTCATGTCTACATCGCTCCCCAACAGGCTCGAATCAAAGCCCGCAATGACTTTGTCAGAGAACGGCTGAGGAAGAAACATGGTCTGTAAGTTCTTTCTGCCTTCTCGATCTTCTCCTTGTTGAGCCCATTTTCTTCTCTCGTCTCAAATTAATGAGAACTCAGTTTGTTAATTTATAAAATCTAGAGGGCAATTATACAATCTCTAAACAGCTCATTGAAGAATTAAAATTTCCCTTGTCTTCTTATGTTGTTTTTGTCCCGATTGTCATCTGTATTCATGAAAATTGACATGTCATGTTGCTTGTGCATTCTTTACGGCCTCTTAATCACTGAAATATTCAAAAATAAGTTTCAGTAAAAAA
>NW_019014680.1:1826800-1839733 GCF_000150535.2 Carica papaya | reverse complement strand
CCATCCACTTACCTCGGTGGAATTTATGAAACCAATATAAGAAAAACAATAACATTATCATAATCATGGAATAATATAAGCTGTAAAACATAACACTTATCACGCCTCTTGTAATTCAATCATTGTACAACATATCTTTTTCTCATTTACCAGCCTACTAGTATCCGTGGGGGTCCATAGGGGTTCCGCTACCCGTTAACCTTTAACATTCATAATCAGTTTCCAGGGCCGTCCCCATACCCCGTCCGGTATGGGCGCCAAAACCATGAACCTCAATACCCCGTCCGGTATGAGGGTGAAACGGGCCGTCCCCATACCCCGTCCGGTATGGGCGCCAAAACCATAAACCTCAATACCCCGTCCGGTATGAGGGTGAAACGGGCCGTCCCCATACCCCGTCCGGTATGGGCGCCAAAACCATAAGATCTCCATACCCCGTCCGGCATGTGAGACCACAATCCCGGTAGGGTTCCCTACGGACCTGGTCCGTCCACCATCTCCCAGGATATCTAGTCAGGCTGACCCCCATAATACAATTATCAGTCTACACAATCTTTCATTTTCCTTTTCCTCAGTCAGCATCATCAATTCACATACAAACAAGCAAAACAGTAATTCATGTCAAACAGACAACATACAGTATCAGTTTTTCAGTAATTCAACCCATGATTAATAAAAACGTAGTATATGCACACAAATCTGTAAAATGAACACATCAAACCTCATTTTGTATTTAAAGCTGTAAACAGGCCAAATAACAGTAAATCACCAATCACACTAGACTCGGGCTCCATTAGCCACCTTAAGCAATTTCACACATTCGTTAATTCAAGAAATACCGTTTTATCATTTTGAACTTTAATACCGTGATAGGAAATAGGGTGAGGGGTCCTTACTTGTTTTCGGGATCCGAATACGATTCACAGTGCGCTTGCAGGCCGTCCCTAACTTTTCCTGAATTTTTCCCGGGGAACTGAAACACACTAACAGTACCTGCACGTGTTCCAAAAAAAACCCAAATTAGGCCCAGGGCCTCTTTCGGCCCAAATCGCAACTCCGGCACGGCGGCTCCGCCGTGCTCCGGCGACGGCGCCGCCGCTGGCGGCGGCGAGTCGCCTCGGGTTGGCTATTTTCGGCCGAATTCGGCCACACTCGCATCGGTCCTTGTGAGAAAACAACCCTAGGGCCCTCGGGGGGCCAAAAAATCACAGAAAAACGGAGCTTACCGGCGGCGGCGCTCTCGGGTGCGGCGGCTCTCCGGCGAGGTTCGTGTTTTGGTGATTCGGCTCCGGTCAACCTGTAGAGAAAAGAATGGTGATCACGGTGATATAAAAATTGCATCGAACGGAGGCCGGGAAGGGCCTCGTCGGAGGCAAAAACCGAGAGGGGGCGCGGCGACGCCGCTGGGCTTCGGCCGCATATTCCGGCCGTTTGGCCGGGATTTCGGCCTCGATTTGGCCATAGGAGGAATCAGCGTGGAAAAACGAGTCAGGGGTACGAAATTTACCTCGATCGGCGGTCGGAAGTTCCTCCGGTACGGCAGCGGGTGGCGGCGGTCGGCCTCTGGTTCGTCTTCTCCGGCGAGCGGCGGGCGGCTAGGGTTTGTGGTCTGGTGTGGGGGTTCTATTTATAAGCCCTTGCCTTTTGATCTCAGCCGTCCATTTCGTTTTAATCTGGGCCGTTCGTTTTTGATTGAATCTGGGCCGTCCGATCGCGCGATTGATCTGGGCCGTCGGATCGCACCCACGCGGATCGCCAACGTGGCTCCTTTCGGAGTGACGCGGTCTTGCCACGTGGCAGGCCCCGGTTGGTCGGGACTGCTGACCGGGCCTGCTGACGTGGCCCCCCCTTTTTTTTGTTTTTTTTCCTCCTCCTTTCCGGGTGCTACATAATTTGTCATCCGTGCTAGCCTTCTTCGAGCACACTAAGAACGTGGCTCAACTACTGTTTAATTTTGTTAATCCATAGCTGGCTCATTTTGGGCATTTTCAGAGGCAATATCTGCTGGAACATGCTGTTGTGGGGGCTGGTATACTTCTATACCATTTTCTTCATTAAAGCTTGTTGGCATTTGTTTTCCAAAAGCAATTTTGTCCCATGACCAGAACTGATTCCCATAAACAATAACGTCTCGACTTATCAGAATTTTCTTAGTGCTAGGACAATAAAGTTTATAAGCCTTTGATTAATCACTAACACCAAGAAAAATGTATTTCGCTCCCTTATCATCTAGTTTCCTTTTTTTCTGGTATGGAATACGAGCATATACAACACACCCAAGTATTCTAAAATGATATACAACTGGTCGTTTTTCACTCTATGCTTCATCCGAAGTCATGTGTTGCACTGCAAATGTGAGACTTTTGTTCAAAATGTGAATACTCCAATTGACTGTTTCAAACTAAAAACTTTTTAGAGCACCACTGCTTGTTAATAGACTTTGCACCATATTCATGATAGTGCAATTTTTTTTTTCACAAACTCCATTTTGCTGGGATGAATAGGCTGCTATAAGTTATCTCCTTATTCCATGAACCTCACAGAAATTTACAAATTCATGTGAGTTATATTCTTCCATACGATCTGAACGAAGAGCTTTTATAGGGCTGTCAACCTCTTTCTCAACAAAGCTTTTAAAAACTTCAAAAGCTTTAGATTTGTCCTGCAAAAAATATACCCAGATTTTTCGAGTATAATCATCAATGAACATTATAAAATACTGTTTACCACCATTAGATATCGGATTAAGGGATCCGCAAATATTAGAGTGAACCAGCTCCAACACACTCTTAGCTCTCCATGACTTCCCTTGTGGAAATGGATTAGGTGTTGTTTGCTAACAACACATTTTTCACAAACTTGAGAAGGAATGAGAAGTGGAGGAAGACCTGTACCATATTCTTTTGATGGAGAGTTTTTAATCCACCAAAATTCAAGTAGCCATATTGAAAATGCCAAAGCCAGGAAGAATTCTTCACTTCAACCATCAAACAAGTTTGAGCAACTTGTAGTTTTAATGGGAACAACCTGTTTGCACTCCTTTGAATAATAGCAATAGCACCCTTCGCAGGATTATAAATTTCATAAACTCCATTTTGAATGGTTATAACATAGCCTTTTTCTTCTAATTTGTAACACCCAAAACTTTTTATTTTATTATTATTGGAATTTTCTTTGATTTTGTTTTATTTTAATAATTAATTTATAAGGTTTTAATTTAATTTAATTTAATGTAATAGAAATAAAAATAATAATAATGATAAAATGATGTAAAATTATTTTTGGGATTTAATTAAAATTGATTTTGGAAAAAATGTGTGAAAATTTGGATTTTAGGGGTGTTTTTGGAAAGAAAATCAGAAATCGGGGGTCAAAACGTAATTTAAAAAATTGTGTCACGTCAGCAGCCACATCAGCAGTCCCGGCCAACCAGGACACACCGCGTGGCAGGGACGCTGACGTGGGAAGCCACACTAGACGGGGACACGTGGGCGATCCGCGTGCGCGCGATCGGACGGCCCAAATCCGTTCCCGCGTGCGCGGACGGTCCAGATTAAAAGCGCGCATGGACGGCTCGGATCTCACGCGTGCAGACGGCCCAGATTAAATCACGCACGGACAGCCCAGATTGCATCGCGATGGACGACCCATATTTATTTATAATTTAATCGTGATCGGACGGTACAGATTAAATCGTGATGGACGGCTCAGATTACGAGAAAAATGTTATAAATAACCTCACCTATATCCAAATTCAAACCCTAGCCGCCAGAGCCCTCGCCGGAGAAGACGGCCCAGCCTCCGGAGGAATCGGTCGCCGCCACCCACCGCCGCACCGGAGGATTTTTCGACCGCCAAACAAGGTAAAATTTCTCTCCTTGGCTCGTTTTTCGATGCTGAATCCACCCGTGGCCAAATCAGAGCCAAACCACCGGCCAATTGCCCGAAAAAACCGCCAAAGACCAGCGGCGCCACCGCGGGTTCTTTCGATTTTTGCCTCCGATGAGGCCTTTCCCGGTTCCCGTTCGATGTAATTTTTACACCACCGTCCTTTTCTCTACAAGTTGACCGGAGCAAAACACCAAATCGCAACTCGCACCAGAGGAGCCGCCGGACCCGAGAGCTCCGCCGCTGATAAGTCTCGGTTTTCTGTATTTTTTGGCCCACCGAGGGCCCTAGGGGTGTTTTATCACAGGAACCAATGCAAGTTTGACCGAATACGGCCGAAAATTACCAACCCGAGGCGGATCGCCGCCGCGGGCAGCGGCGTCGTCGCCGAAGCACGACGGAGCCGCCGTGCCGAAATTCCAAAATTGGCCGAAAAGGCCCTGGGTCTGATTTGGGATTTTTTAGGGACATGTGCAGGTACTGGAAGTGTATTTCAGTTTCTGGAAAAAATTCAGGAAATATAGGAACTGCCCGTAGGCACAGTGAGAACCCGATTTCAGACTCCAAAATAAGTAAGGATCTCTCACCTTATTTCCTATTACGGCATTAAAGCTTAATAAATGATAAAATGGTATGGTGTGAATTAATAGATATGTATAATTAATTAAGGTTGCAGTTTTAAATGCAGTATGGTACATGATGTGTTTATTCTATAGTTTCGTATGCATGAATCACGGTTTCATTTATTATGGTTTGAATTATTGTGAATCCGATGTTGTGTTGCCTTGTTTGGTGTCTATTACTGGTTTACGAGTTTATGTTTGATTGGATAACAGAAAACTAAGAAAAATAGAAAAATGTATGTGAATTGATAAATGGATAATGTCGGCAGCCTAACTAGATATCCTGGGAGATGGTGGACGGACCGGGTCCATAAGGAATCCTACCGGGAACGTGGTCTCTCATATCGGACGGGGTATGGAGACTTTATGTGTTTTGGCGCCCATACCAGACGGGGTATGGGGACGGCCCTGGAATTAAGTTATTAATGTGAATGGTTCACGTGTAGTGGAGACCCCCTATGGATCCCCATGGATACTAGTAGACTGATAAAAGAGAAAATTTGTTGTCTGATGATTTAAATACAAAAGTATGACACGTGTTATGTTACAGAGTGTGCATGATCTTATGATGCTTATAATGTTATTGTTTCTCATAAGTTATTTTCATGAATCTCACCGAGGTAAGTAGACAGTAAAGGTTTTTATTATTGATAAATGAGTTTGTTATAAATTATGCTCCATTGGTCGCTTTTGTTTTCTACCAACCTTTACTTTTGTGACTGTGAGATGGTGTGATATCTTTACTGGGGTAGTGTAGCTCATTTCTTACTTAACTATTTCAGATCAGGAAGACTTGGTTCCTGAGCCCGTCCCGCGGGAAGACGGCGAGTAGATGTCTAAAGATTTCATAATTTTATTTATAATATTCATCTCTAGTATTTACTTTATTTAGTCTATTCTTTCATACGTTTGGATTATTGTGTAAGGAATATTAATCAAAATTTTTATTTCGCTTTCGCACTTAGAATTTTTCTTATATATACATTTCCCTTAAAAATTCCGGGGCCGTTACATAATTGACCAACACTTAACAAATTGCTTTTAAGTCAGGAACATAGGACACATTAGAAATAGTCTCCACAAAATCATTCTTGGTGCTAATGTTAATATCACATTTCCCAGTACATCTACTTTAGAACAGTCACCAAAACTGACAGTGGAATGAAAACTTTCATCTAAATGAGAGAAAAGAGACCTACTGCCACACATGTGATTGCTGCAGCCTGTATCCACATACGAAGCTTCAAAGGTGGGTTCCTCGTTAGTTTAAATAGTCATTAATAAAGTCTCAGTTTCTTGATTTTCTATGAAATTTGATTTCTCCCCCTTTTCTTTGTCATTAGGCATCTTGGTGCGATATTCATATTAATAGTGACTGAATTTATGAACTTGTAGCACTCAATTTTGGATTTGTCAAAATGCTGACCCCATCATCTTCCTTTGTTTTGAGGTTGTTCATCATCAGCTTTGGAATTCTTGCTGCTATTTCTAATGCCTCAATCTCCCCTTCCTCTTCCTTTTCCTTTGCCTCTTCCTTTAGAATTTGAGGAATGATCAAAAGTAGAAGCCTTTAAAGCTTGCTCCTCTTTAGTTGAATTGCTATTCATTTTCTAGTCATGCATAAACAAAGAGCTTCATAATTCATCAAGAGAGAGTGCATCTATATTTTTAGATTCCTTAATCGAAAAAGCCACATAATCGAACTTTGGTGTCAAAGAATGCAAGACCTTCTCTACAATGGTGACATCTTCTATTTTCTAACCATGAAACTGCATTTTATTACTTATCTCTATGGTTCTTGCAAAATAATTTGTAATAAACTCCTCATTTTTCATCTGTTGAGTCTCAAAATCCCATCTCAGGGCTTGAAGCTGTGCACGTTTGACTCTTGCTGAACCTTGATATTTTTTTTTATTGAATCCCAAATTTACTTAAAGGTATCTTTGTATAATATGGTTTTCAAGACTGAACGGTCAATAGCCTGAAATAAATAATTCTTTGCTTTCAGATCCTTCAACTTCAGTCCTTCATTTTTTGCTTTCTGCGCATCAGACAGTTGTTCCACTTGCTAGTTCTGGTATTCCTTCTGACAGGACTTGCCAATATTCCTTCGATCTAAGAAAATTTTCCATCAGCATGTTCCAATGATCATAGTGACCATCGAAATGAGAAATTGTAGGTTACACAAAGTTGTCAGATACCGTTGACAACAATCTAATAATACAAAAGAAAACTACTATTTTTCTTATACGAACTAGAAACTTGTGGTTCAAATACCACTGTCAAGTAAATTTTAAAAATTGCAGAGATATGATTGAAAAAACAAAATTAAAGAAGACAAGAGTTGAACTTGAAGAAACTGCTCTGGAAATTGATACGAATCAGCCTTATAAATAGGTTTTACAAACAATAACAACTAAACCATAATTTTAGGAAATTATAATCCAGACCAACAAAACCCATCTGTGTTTGAACCTCGTATCTCCTCTCTGTTTACCTGTTTTTTAGGTATATCCATCGCTTTCCTACTTCTTACTGCAATGGGCTACAAATATTTATACGGCCAATAAGATAAGATCCTTCATTGAATTATAGTCTTAAGCTTTCTTGATGATCTGGAGTAAGTTCCTGTTCAATCCTACTCAACATCTCCATTTATAGTAGCTGTTGGGGTTTTTTATCTGAACGCCCGCTAGGGGTTTGATGAATTGCCTGATAGAACTGTGAGCTGACAACCATATCGTTCTGTGCTTTCCTTCAACGCCTAAGAAGCTGGCCATGACTGTGGGATGCTTTGTTACGGGAGCATCTCTCTTTGCTGCAGGCCTCCATTTATCTCATATCTACATCGCTCCCCAACAAGCTCGAATCAAACCCCGCAATGACTTTGTCATAGAACTGCTAAGGAAGAAACATGGCAAGTAAGGTATTTCTGCTTCCTCTTTGATTGTAGATTGACATTTAGATTCTTATTTTTGATGGTAAGAAATATGAATGCTGGAAGAACTCATAGATGTTATTGGTTTTGGGATAGTAAAAAATCAGAATGAACTAATAGATCCAATTCATTTATGCTCGTGCAGTACAGAATAATTTTTCTTATATATACTTATTTCCTTGAGGTATGATAAGTTATTACTCAATCATAGTTTGAAATATCTTCCACATAAGAATTTTGGACAAGTTATCCGGCTTTGGCGGTTTGTTCACAAGTTCCTTCATGACATGAACGTGAACTTAGAGTCACAGCCATTTTTTTCTTTTAAGGCAAAACCATCTGTTCTTAAAGTTGCATTTGAGTTTGTTTATAGCTTCTGGTCACCCCACTCATATTAATATTTATTCCTTTGTTATGGTTGTAACTTAGCTTTCTCACCTAAAGTGTTTAAGCAATATGAAACTTTGGGTTGTGGTGAGGGGTTGAAACAAAATTTATTACATGCCAGCAAAACTATATGTCATATTGCTAACCAAATTTAGAGGAGTCAGTAAGTGTTAAATATATGTGTTAGTGTTTATGAAATATTCTTTTGTTGCCTCTATCGCACATATGATATGTAAAGACACCAGAAATCCAAAAGAAATAGATAATAACTTAAGTGCAGAAGCGAAATAAAAGAGTTAAAATTGACATTCTTTACACAATAACTTAAAAGTACTAAACAGTATTGCGAAATTCACCATTTTAAAAGAAATATAAGAAATAAGGAAATAAATGAAAAATAGAAAATATACAGCATCTACTCGCAATCTTCTTGCGGATCGGAGTCTGGAACCTGGTCCTTTTAATATAAAATGGTTAAATAAAATGAGTTACACTAGCGCAGTAAGGATATCACACTATATCACCGACATAGAAATAAATGTGGGTATAAAACAAAAACAATTAATGGAGTACTAAATTTAGAAAATTCATTTATCAATCATAAAATCATTTACCATTCACTTAGTGTAACGAGATTTCTAAAAAATAACCTATAGAATCAATAACATAACACATATCATAGTTTCATATGTAATTAGTTGGAATAACAACATAACACATATCGTAAATTTATACACATCATCAAATAACCAAACAATAACTGTCACTTTTTCATCAGCCTATTAGTATCCATGGGAGTTCATAAGGATGTCTCCGCTACACGTAAACCATTTCTTTTAACAATCTCAATTACGAGCCGTCCTCATACCCCGTCTAGTATGAGCACTAATTTATTAAATCTCAATACCCCGTCCGGTATGAAGGTGAAGCGAGTCGTCCCCATATCCCGTCCGGTATGAGTGCCAAATTATTAAGTCTTCATACCCCGTCTGGTATGAGACAACATTCACGGTAGGGTTCTCTATGTACCCGATCCGTCCACCATCTCTCAGGATATCCAGTAAGGCTGTCATTCCATCTGTTTATTTAATTACACAACTTTCTTGTTTTCCTTTAGTTCCCATTTTCCAAATCGACCATGATCACATAAGCAAACAAACATACATCAGAGAATGCAATCATATCTCAATTTTTCAATTAAACAGTAGTCACATAACACAGCAATTCATGCATTCAAAGTATAAAATAAATCAATAGAGCACTATCATGCTTTTAGACTGTAAAATATATCAACAGAGATTAACAGAGAATAATTTCCGGTTCGGGCTCTATTAGCAATTAGTAATTAATTATGCACATTCATTTAATTTGTACAAATACCATATTATTATTTATTTAAACTTCAATTTTATGATAGGGAATAGAGTGAGGGATCCTTATTTGATTTGATACCCGAAAAGCTAAACTATTTACTGCGCCTACGGGCGGTCCCTAGGTTCCCTGAATTTTTCTCCGGGAATCGAAACGCGCTAATGGTACCGGCGGTAGGGCTCTCCGGTGCGGCGGCTCCTCCAACTCACGTTGCGATTAGGTATTTTGCTCCGATCAACCTTTTTTGGTGGTCGAAAAGGGTTTCGGTGCGGCGGCGGGTGGCGGCAGTCGACTCCCCGGTGGCTGGGTCGTCTTCTCCGGTGAGGGGTTCTGGCGTTTAGGGTTAGCATTTGGTGCAGATGAGGGTTATTTATATCCGTTCGCTTTTGATCTGGGTTGTCCATCGCGTTTGATCTGTACTATCCGATCGCGATTAAATAGGAAGTGAATTTGGATCGTTTATCGCGATCCAAAATGAACCGTCCATCGTGATCCACTCTAGGCTGTCCGATCGGGTTCAAATATGACCGTCCAATCGCATTTGGGGAAGGAACGCATCTGGGTCGTCTGTGCGCACGAGAACGGATTTGTGATGTTTGATCGCGGGCACGCGGATCGCCCGCGTCAGGGTCCGCTGGCACACGGTGCGTCCTGATTCACCGGGCCTGCTAACCGAGCGTCCAACATGACGAAATTTTTCAAAATTACATTTTGGCCTCTGTTTTCTGATTTTTCTTTCAAAAATATTTTCAGAACCTAAATTTTCACTTTTTTTCTCCGAAATTGTTTTTAATTAAATTATTCATCAATTTTATTTTATTTGTTACTTTAAATAAAAATAAAAATAAAAAAATTATTTTATTATATTTAGAATAAAATTCTAAATTACAAAAAAAAAAAAGAAAATTTTCGGGTGTTCCACGATAGCAGCCGAACCCATGTAGAATTCCATAGTGACAGAATGTTGCCAACCGAGACTCTTCACAATTTATACTGCTTTCTTGTATTCTGAATGGTGATTTTGGATTCTCATTTTGATTATAAGATGAGTGAATATGGTTAACTAGATTAAGTGATACGGGGTAGTTGGCAGATGGCAGATGAACTATTGTAGGATCACTTGATTAAATTTCTCCTTTTGCACATGTTATCTGACAACTACATTTTAAGCTATACATAGAAGAAAATGGAATCTTTATACATTTTAATTATATGGTCACAAAACATATCTTATTAATAGGATGACCACCACCCCTGATATTCTATGTATATCAAACTTTTTAGACATCAACCAAACTTCAAGAACTTCTCACACTGCATGCGAGCTTGTTAGGCTGAAAACGTTGATAAAACACAAATCTTTTGTACTTTTTTTATTGAAATTTAATTAACACATGGCGTAGCTGCCAAACTTTCAACTCTAGAGTTATGACCTTGGTGCTCCATTAAATAATTTGTTGAAGTCAAATTAACAAAAAAACTTTATTTATATTATCGTTACATATATAACAAAAAGATTATATGAATTAACAAAAAAGAATATTACTCAGCAAGAGAACTCCATTGTAGAGTTACAGATCGTCCATAAAACTTAATGACATCGATAAAACCTCAATCAAATCATGGATGCGAGTTTGGAGTTGGAAGTTCAATGGAGACGGTGATTGATTTTTGGGGATTATTCAAGAATCAGACAGACGTGAGAATAAGAGATATATAGGATTAAGTAGTTTCTCGGACAAACTATGAATTAATTAATTTTTAAATCTCTTCGTAATCAATTTGAATTTTATTGACTCTTTCATTAGTGTAAGTCCGATATGTAGATCGAAAATGCATGTACAACTTCGGCTGTTGTTCAAAGGAAACATTCTTTTTGTTATCATTTCAGTTTTTGCATATTGAAACTAATTTTTTTCGTTCTATTTCAATGAGATACTTTTTTATATTGTCTCAGTAAATTCGAGATTTGTTCTTAAAATATTAGATAATACAGTTTGTTTATAAAAATTTATTTAATAAATAATAATTAAAAAATTTTCAAATTTGCTAAAAGAGATAATAAAAAATACGAAGAGGTAGTAGGAGTTATTTGTAGTGTAATAGGAGTCAAATATTTATTATCAGAACCAATAGCAAATTGGTAATTGCGCAATCATCACATGTGACAATATTTGATCATTAAACGTTTTATGCCCGAGTTTATTTTATACATAATATTTATATATGATTAACACGATTAAAATGTGGCTTCAAGGGCAGAAAACAACTTTGTAGTTAGTTCCAGTTGGGCAAGTAAATAAGCTGGTAGGATCATCCTTAGGGTAACTGTAAGCATCAGGACACCTCTGCTTGAAAAACCTTGAAAGATTTGTTGGACCACAGTTGCCAGAGTTGCAGCAGTGCTCCTCCGTCTTAAAAACTGGACAAGGCCCATTACATCCCCCTTGCACCCTCAGCTCATTTGGACACTGCCCGATGAGGTCACCGGTGCACTTGATCACCCGCGTGCACTGCCCAGACACTGAGCTGAACTCCATTGGCACATTAAACCCATCGATCACCGAGATATCGATGAAATCCAGGTGCATGAACTGGTCCAGGGCATACTCAGCCAGAGTGTTTGGGGCCGCACCAAAACTCTTACACTCAAGAAGTCCATTGCAGTCACCAGTTTGACACCTACCTCTGCCTGAAGCATCAAATTGGCAATTGGTTCGAGCCCAAATACGGGCTTGAACAGTACCAGGATTGGCATTTATAATCCATGTTTCCCCTCGGTTCAACTGTCTTCCGCCACCGGGCACTCCTGCGGCCCAGACAGTGAAGGGGCAATTGTTCCTTACTTGAAATGTGGCTGCATTGGCTAATCTGAAAGATAGAGTAACAAAGAGTAAGCCCAAGATTGGTAAGGTAGTTTTTAAGGGACTCATAACTATGTTTTGGAGCTTGGCAAGTAGATAACAATTTGTGTGTGTGTGTGTGTGTGATGTATAGACTTTATTTTGGTTTGTGGGTGAGATTTTTGGGGAGATGGGTGGTGTTTATATAGGTGGATTTTGCTCTTTTATGAGGAACCTTTGTGGAAAATTCTGAGAGTCGATTATGGAGAGATTGGATAAGAGCGGACGCCTTGATTAAAAATGCTTAGCCAGTCAAGTTGAAGGGTTAGGCGCAGACACATCTGTTCACCAAACTAACTATAATAGTTTTGGAAAAAGACTTGAACAATTTGTCATTGAAAAATCCATTTGCAGAAAGGACTTTGAATTAATATTATCAAAAGAATTTAGTCAGTGCATGCACTTCTAAAAATTGAATTTACTTTTGTTGACTAAGAGAATTTATAAAATTAAAATTTTGTCATATTTTATCATCAATTTGTTCTCATTCAATTAATTTAGATATATAGTTATGAGTTTGTTTTATATCAAATTATAAATTATTATTTTAGCAAATGAATGCTCTTTATTAAATTTATATCAACAAATGATAGTTTAAATTACCTGTATGCACATAATATAGAAGATCCTGAAGTCTAAATGTCAGTGTGTTAGCCTGTATTGTGAATCGTGATTGTGAAAAGTGTACCGTAATTTATGAGAAACTACTTTACTTTTAAGTTTAATTATGAAATATGAATCGTACTGTATTTATAATGAATGAATTGCATCATTATCATATCGTATTGCATCGTAAAAAAAAATTATTCGTATTAAAATTTAG
>NW_019014680.1:1789073-1822685 GCF_000150535.2 Carica papaya | reverse complement strand
AAAAACCCTAGCCATATTAAATTACTATATTACCCTCAATTTTTGGAATACAGTTCGTGGGGCAAAATAGTCAATAAACAATGCCCTTCGAGTAGTTGGGCTGACTGCCAATTGCTCTTGTGGGCTGATCACTGGAGTAGTGGGTTGAAATAATATTCTTTTTAAAAGAATGCTTTTGTAAATAATTAATATATATAATATGGTAATTTAAATAATAAAAAATATAGTTAAGTGATTATATTTAAAGTACATTAAAATTAAAAATCTAATTTTGTATGATAAAATCACGGTAAAGAAAGTCACAAGCTATGGTAAATTTAATTTTATTAAAATTTTCTTGTAAATTTATTATGCTATGAGCATGTGTTAGAAAATATATTTATTTTATCATATAAGTAAATTAAATAACTACATGAAAATAAAATGTCAATAAGTAATTGCAATAATTAAAAACTAATAACTAAATTAAAAATTATTTTTTTTTTAATTAAACTCGGTATATAATCATTGTCATATGATTAAAATTCTATCTTTTTTATACAAACACAATAATCTAAAATGAAAAAACGATTAAATATTATATATTTTAAGATAGAAGATTCGATGAAATACTCTCTAATGATGTTCGAAATTTCCTTAGAAGATTGCTGTTAGTAAGATGGTTTAATAAGTCGACTAAAAGTTTGATTTATCAAATAGTCTGCGTACCGATTTTTTTCTAGATAGATATATTATTTTTTAACAGTTTAATCTTTTACGAGTAAAATCTTGATAAAGTCCTATTTTATTCATTTAATTTTCTTCTTTTCATTTTTTTTATGTTAATATAAAAACTGCACATAATATTAAATTTTATGAATAAATTACATTTTAAGCTGCACATATCACGTAGAATCCACTTTCTTTTTCAAAATTGTAGAGAAAATATCTTTTTTTTCGTAAATTATTTTACATTTTTACAAAAATTTACCAAAAAAAGTTGAAAGTATAAAAATTACATGATCAGTAAATAATGTGCCCGAAAATTTATACAATTTTGTATATTTTTGTACCATTCCACTATTTCACAAGGAAAGTGCATATCGAAGCAATATACCCGGAATCTAATTCTTCATCCATCCAAAAGCTTCAATCCCATAAATTCTCATGAAAACTTGCCAATTCGATGCTCAACTTGTTTAAAGTTCCATTTTTTCTTCCAAAAAAACTGATAATCACAGTGCAAAAACACATTCCCAGTTGGTACATCTTGGTTTGGAGGATCTGAAGACAGTGATTTCAATGTTGGGTTCACTGGGTTTATACGCTTCGCTGAGTACGCACAATAGTTCTGTAAAGTTCAAATCTTCTGCTGAAAGAGACCGACTATGTTGGGGAATGAAGTTCTCAAAGGCAAACCCACCAAGAACTCTGCAGTGCAAGCGTGAGTTAGTTGATTTTGAAGAGAGAAATAGCCCAAATGAGGTAATCCCTGTTTCCAATCCCATTTTTAGCTCCTTTTATTTGATTATTTTAGGGGTTTTGGTTGCTTTCTTCTACTGCCCTATGTTTGATTGATGCTTCAAGTGTAAATTACAGTACGAGACAGGTCAAGCCTTGTGGAATGACCCATCTATAACGTGCTTGTTACTTATCAATGCTGCTTTGCCCTAAATCAAATGAAAACTTCAGTTCTTAGCATGTAAAGTTTGTGACATGATTGGTTTTGAAATTTTGGGAGTTTATCCATCGTTTGGACTTAAAAAGATCCATTCATTGATAAGAAAAAGAGAATTGTGAGCAGTGATTGGATTGATGGGATTTGGTATCGTAGTTATGAGATTGATGATATTGATCAAATTGATATTCAAATATTGCTTCTTAGTATGTATTAACTTGACCCGTTAAGCGGGATCACTACCCCATAGCATGTTGGCTCTATTTTATTATAATTATATTCCATCCATACTCCAATTATATTCATTTAATATCTATTTGGTCTTGTTGGCATAAGAGATATGTTCTTAGTCTATCTCTTTCTATTTCTATATGTGGAAAGTTAAAAAATCATCACATCTAATTTACAAGATTAAAGTATATATATGTATGTGTTGTTTTGCCACAGAGCTCCAAGTGAACATAAATGTAACTGGAGTTTCCGTTTTTTTCCCTTGTTTTCTTTTGTTTCTTTGCCGAATTTCTGATATGCGATTACAATCCGCAGTGTCTTAGTCCTGTCTTCGCTATAGGTAGGCAAGGAGGTTGCTAGTTTAGCCTAGCACTTTAATCATATAATACATGTAAGCTTCAAATTACTTTTTCGTTGCTTCCTAATTGGATGGTTCTATTTCTCTTCCTTTAGCTTGTGCTAAGAAATGCCAAACACTTCGCAAACTTTTCTGTCCTGTCTCTGATCTTGTTTTGTTGTGTGATGTCCAAGTTGGGTTGTCTTTCATTCTTTATTGACTCTCCTTATTGAATTCATAAGCTGAAAGACTGCTAGTTCTCTCTTTTGATTCTATTCCTGTTGGCTCTTACTGTTGTCTAGAACCTAATCATTTTGTCCAGTCATCTTTGCTTAATCAACTTTTGTTAGTGCAAATTATTTTCCTGAGTAGCACTGGCATTTAATTTACCTTCGACGCTATCTTATACTGTTTCTGGTACTGACCCTTTATTATTGGAGTGATTGGTGAAGTGCCTTGTGGTTTTGCTCAGTATGTTAGAGTTTATTTCTCAATTTGATTTTCTTGTTTGAAAGGTCAGAAAAGAAATTGCACGATGTTATGAACTCATACAAAGACTTGGGAGGGGAGCTGTGTATTTAGGTTCTTCAAGGATGGGACCCAATACTTCACATTACTTGCAAGCGCGGGAGTTGTCTCGAGAGGCAAGTAAATTCATTCCATTCTTTCAGTTTTAGAAAATCATTTGCAGAGAAGGGAGTCCTTATTAGTTAATATTTCTTACTCAGCAGGTTGCAGAACTTTTAGATTGTACCACATGGACAGGGGCTGGACCGGGGCTAATGGATGCCACGATTAAAGGTGCTCTTCTAGCAGGAAAGAAAGTTGGTGGATTCAAGATAGGAAGAGAAGCTGGTGAATGGACGGCCTCGAATTTTCATCCATACCTGCCTTCTGAAACTTATCTCACATGCAGGTAAAATTAGTCACTACTAAAATTAGAATAACATGGTTGTTCTGGGTATGGAACTTCAAGGATTGACTTCATATCAAAAATAGGTTTTTCTCTGCAAGAAAACATGGTTTGGTGGATGCTGCAGTTCGTAATAGTAATTCTGACAAGACTGCTGTGATTGCTCTTCCTGGTGGTATTGGTACTCTAGACGAGATGTTTGAGATCTTAGCATTGATTCAGCTCGAAAGGATTGGATCTGACCTGCCTGTTCCCTTCCTGGTGATGAACTATGACTCATTTTATTGTAAGCTATTAGACTTTCTGGATGATTGTGAGGACTGGGGTACCATCTCCAAAGGGGAGATTGCTTCGCTGTGGAACATCTGCAACAACAACGATGAAGCTCTGGCATATTTGGCCAAATTCTACGATCTTCCATATGGTGACAAAGTCACACACGAAAGTAACACGAGAAGTGCACATTGAACATGTTTCTAAGTTCGTTCCGGGATCATTTTCTTGAGTGATTTCTTTAAGATTTCAACTCAATCAGTCTTATTTTTCAGTTTCTTATGTGCCGTGGAGATTTAGATCACAGACGGAGCTTGTTAGTCTCATTTGTATTTGTTCTTGCTGATCTCCTATCACCAACAAGAATACGAGACAGGTCCATGGATGGTCCCTGCGGGGCAAGAGTACGCCCAATACTCAATAGGCATTAGACAAGAACTTCTATTGATGTACCTATTTTGATTCATAATAACATTTCTTGTTATTCAGAGTATTCTTACAAATAACATTTAACATAATCAGTAAATGTCAAACTGAGTTCCAAATCAAAAGAACAGATTCATAATCTAAAATCAAGCAACACTTTCACATAATCCTGCACTGTGGTTCCCCGATATTGAAGTCTGCTGGTGGTGGTGGTGGTGACTGGGGAAAATACTGACCGGAGGGCGTATAGTACGGACAAGATGGATAGGGGGACGGGAAATTTGAAGGCGCATAGTAAGGGCAGGATGGATAGGTTGATGAGCAGGTACACGAGTGGGAGATGGGAGGTGGGCAATGAGAGTAGCAGTAGGGTGGTTGTAGTACAGGTTGCAGAGGCAGATGATGAGGATGATAGGGTGGAGAGATGGCAGATTGATAGTGTTGAGGAGATTGATAGCTTGAAATTTCTGATGGGTTGTAGCCATACTTTACTTTTAGGAGCTGAACATGTTTGCCAGCATCTTTGATCCTGAGGATGATACATGGGTCTGTTTCCCCAGAAACATAAGCTATTGCTCTAGATGCATCAATGGTGCAGGAGACATCTGAGAATTGTTTTGCCAAGAAACAAAAATTGATTAGTATTACCACAAATTATCAGATTGAAAATTTTCCAAAGATGAGACATTTATTGGAAAAAAAGAATGAACCTCTGATGCCTTCTAAAACTTCACTCAACGAGCTCTCCCATCCTTCAGCACGAACGTTAAGTCTTAAAATACAAGACTGAAGAATAATTTACAAAAAAAAAAAAAAGCAGAAACAAAGTAAAACCCACCAGATAAAGTTAACTACCCAGATAAAAAGAAGTAAAATTACTATAGGTATACAAGGAAAAATATGTATTAAAATAGGAGATGAATGGGTCAATTAAGCTAACCATGTAGGGAGGAGATCCAGACTCCATTGAGAAGCTCTTTTTCCTCTGTTCTAGAGGGCTGTGAATGGGAGATAAAGAGAAAATTTAAAGATGAACAAACACAAATTTACTATTTGGGTTTTACATTAAATCAGAAAACGTATATGTCACTAGTGGCATTTATTAAAAAGAATGCCAGATTAGTCATTTTATTATTTTTTTTACTGTAATATTATTTTCTTCATATTTTATTCGGAAAATTTTTATTTTGGAGATTTGATAGCAAACTTACCATAGCAAGTTCAGAAGATCTAATCATCATTATTACTAGTATTGAAAATATTAGGAATAATACATTTATTCATTTAAATACAACAAAAAAGTATAGGGTATACATATCCCCACAATTACTCGTATGATTGTTTTGGTTTATATATATATGTATGCACATATATATATATATATAGCAGTCAGAGTGATACGGAGATTAAATTTATTTCTTGTCCAAGACAGACAAACCCATCTTAAAACTAGGAGATTCACAGACAAAAACTTTTATGATTTCATTCTAGAACAAATCAAATACTGAACATAAAATTATAGATCAATACTTAACAGTAAATTGATTACTTAGAAATAAATTATCTATGTTTACCAACGGTAATATCAAAAAATTTATAAAATAAGTAGCTAATACTCTCTTGTAACAACTTTTCAGAGATGAGAGAAAACTAGGTTACTTAACATTAAATGGTCTCAAGGAAGTAAGTGTTTGTAAGACCCTTAAATAATCTTTAAAAACCCAGGAATCCCAAGTTTTTGAACTGAAAGCATCAACTAAACACAATTTCAACGTTATAAGTGCGCTAATAAAAACTAAAAATCAAGTCATTCCGATGCTGTGACAACTCAGTAAATATTAGTGAACCATAAGAATAAGCTGCAACTGGAAAGTTTCAATGACAGCCATCCAGAATAAGAATCCATCCCGTAGCTTAGATTGCAAGAAGCCTCAACATCTAAACTAACAATTTACACAGTAAAGAAAACGGAGCATTCCCGTAATTCTAAAACATAATTTTACCACGCTCAATGTTTCTTTGTAATAAGCTGT
Organism: Carica papaya; assembly: GCF_000150535.2. Next base: position 1,816,815 of record NW_019014680.1, on the reverse strand, counting down.
GGAAACTTGCCCATGTTAGGTTTCGTTATGGACTTGCAGAAAGAAGAAAAGGCCCCTTTCAGCTCGTCTGGGAGAGGCAGGGAGAGTGGCAGTGCTACAGGAAAAGGCCTCTGGTGATGCTCAGTTTTGTTCCTCGAATAAAATGAATGTGCCAGAGCTGGTTGATTGTTGTTAAGCCTCGTCCCAACAAATGAGAATGCTCCAAATATGAGACAGCTCCTTAGAAGATCAGGTGGGGCTCCTGCAGCATAAAATATTACGCACAAGCAAGGTTCAATGCCATGGCCACATGGCTTAAAAGTTGAAAACCAGTTATCAAACTATCTAAATGCAATGACAATTCAACAATGTTACTGCAGAAAAAGCTAGTACACGCAGAAGAAAATTGAAAGAAAAAAGGAGCAGAAATCGAGGGCATAAAAGATAGATGAAAACAGAAATTGACCAAAATGAACTCACACCTGGAAAACTTATGGCCAAACCAGTGCAACATCCAGCTACTCCAGCATTAATGCCTGTCCAAGAAGAAAACCATGATTAAGACATTGATTATAAGAATCATGAGAACAAGGCAAGATATATGGTTAACAAGCAGCCATACTATCATCCTTTCCCCGCAGCCTCTTCAACAAGCACATAACCAAGCTGTGTACTCCAGACAAAACTGCGAAAGTCTAGTAGCAATAGCAATTATAAACATAAGCTTATCTCAAAACCATTAAGGCCAAGAATATGTAATTTAGAGGAAGTTCCAGTATTTGAGCACTTAATCCAAGTATCTTAGACTTTAGAGTATAGATACCTTGGCAGAAGATCCTGCCTCACTGAAGGATCCTTTAAAGCCTTTCTTCTTAATCAGCAACCCTTGGCCTGAAAACAAGTTTTGAGAAATTCATGTCACCATACTTAAAAAAAATTGATTCTAACAGACAACTATATGTTCAGGACCGAAATATTGTTGTGCAGTTCAAAACCAGGGCGGTCCCACAATATAAATAACTTATTTCTTTCATCCAAAAGGACAAACCTTAGGAATAAAGCAATTACAGAACCACAAGTACCAGTTTAGTCCTGAGTGCAATATAACAGTTCTCTACCTGGATCAGTCATAAAAACCATCTCTTCACTAATCAACCAGTGAATTCTACAAAAATATGACCTTAATTGGACAATAAAGGAAAAAACTCCTATTTCTGCATTAAAACTAGAAGCTACTTAGCAAAAACTCAAAAACATTCTTTTTCTTTTAACTTCTAAGGCAAAGTGCTAGTTTATGCATCATTTTCCCCTCATCAATAACCTCAACATTACAACTTAACCACAATCGCATCTATACTTCTTACTCACAGTTACTAAAGAACTTCCTTCAGAACTTGGATTAAGCATGCTAGCTACTCAGTGACACCATCTTTACATCCATGCATCAGTCTAACTCTAACAAGCACTTGATGAACTCCTCAAATTAAAAAGTCGAAAGAATATACTCCATAAAGGTAGCAGCTAGAAGTGAGGGATTTACATAAAGGGGAAAAAGGAACATCCTATGATAATCACTACTTTTACTTCAGTTATGTACAAGATAATTTTTCTTCTTTGAGCCAGAAACTAAAAAATATGCTGCATGGCACCAATAAAAACTCTTTTTACTCCAAACTTTCCAAGACTTCACGCTTCTCATTTCAAAGAATAAATCAGTATCTACAAAGAAGCAGAAAACCGCATTTTTCGCACTCTCATTTCCGGGCAACAGGCATTACCTATAACAACATCAGTAATCTTACAAATGCGCTAAGCATTAAATGCATATATAAAGTCTATTTGTGCATGAAATCTTCACTTTTTCACAACCGTCAAATAAATCACTGATTTCATATTTATATAATCATTTCAAGCTCAATCCATGACAGTATACCAGTGAGCTCTCAGTCTCAGCATTAAGAACAGCAGTAACCATCTAATCAAACTAAAAAAGAAGGAAAATTTCTACCTTGTAGCAACTATGGTTCCTAATCACAACAGAGAAAAAGTTGACTTCAAAATCATTCAATTCTAATACCAGACCACACAAATCGGACCCAAATTCCCCTCTAGCAAACAAAATAAAACATTGAAAAGCCAAGCGGTTTTCTAAATTTTGTAGAACCACTACCAACTAAGCAATCATTACCATTACCGTCACTGCATCATCCTGCAAAACCAGCTCAACAACTGACATATAATTCGAAAATTAAACTGACAAATGAAATGACATCTAACTGTTCTACAAGGAAAATACAAAAAAGGAAAAAAGAAGACAGAGACCATATCCGAAGATGGAGCCCATGAATGCACCGGCGAAGGAATCGGCGGCGACATTGAGGAAACAGACGGCAGGAGAACCGGAGTGAGTGGGGATTAATGCGTCGGAAGAATTAGGGGTTGGGTTGGAGTCGGGAGTGGCATCTTCGTTGGTATTCGGGGAAGAATCCGGTGTTGTTGCCATGTCGAGCAAACTTCTCGTCTCTGTAAATATCGCTGGTATGACAAAACCAAAATCCGATTTCACATGCTGTACGCTTTCTCTGTACCTTTTATCCTTTTTTCATTTCTTGTAGGTCGTATTTAGCTTTATTTAAAACGACGTAGTTTCACTCACTTTTAATTTATATAAAATAAATTTCATATCCGTAATTCTGCATATCTTCTTTTATATTGTTTCTTATATTTAGCTCTATTTTAATTTAAATTATATGCTTTTATGATAAAATTATTCTTCTAATTTGCATCATTATATGAAAAGTTTTTAATTTTTTTAAGACTGCTAGCTAATAATTTTTTTAATTTTTTTAATTTTAAATTTTTAATGCTCTTGTTTAAATTTCTAAACCTGTTTTTTTTTTTTTAAGTAAATAATTTTATATGAAATAAATAATTTAGAAAACAACAAATACACGTCACTGTTAAGATTCTATTTTTTTAAAAAAATATTAATTTATATAAATTAAAAAATAATAAATATAAATATTAAATTATGATAAAAATTAATATGATTGAATTATATAATATATTTTTAGGTATTATCTTCACCCAATTAAATAATTTAATAAAATTTAAATATAAAATATTAACTTTAAAGATATTAACAACATTCAACTTTAATTTTTATAGAGTAATCATCAATTCGAGATAACACTCATAATATTTATGTAAATCTTCATTTATATAACACACTTAAAGAATACAGAAGAAACTGATGAAAATGAATAAAACAATAAGAAGTCTAAATGAATTGTGTACCACATATATGTATTGCTAGGACCCAAGTAAGATCTGATGCATGCTCATTGATCAAACAGTGTCAAGTCAATAGTAATGTTCTGATGCATGCTCATTGATCAAACAGCGCCCAGTCAATAGTCTAAATGAATTGTATATGACACATGTATTGCAAGGACAAAAGTAGGATCTGATGCATGCTCCTTGATCAATAGTAATGTTCCTGATATGTTGCTCCAAACTCAGCTCTCCATGCCTGGTCATCATCTGGGATCGTGCTGTTATTTCTGATATCGGAATCCTCCCGATAGAGCGGTTTCAGTGCAGATTCTGGCAACCTGCTCTCAGCAAGGTATTGCTTCATGGTGACCATCTCCATCTTGTGTTTTCTCTTCACCTTCTCAATTTGCTTCTTCAACTTCTCGTTTTCTTCCCGAACCGTGCTGAAGTTTTCCTGTTAGAAAATATACCAACATTCAGAAGAGTTTATATAAAGCCCCATTAGACTGCAAAATTGATCTCAACCTAAACAAATCCAGAATTGATGAAAAGGGTAATTGTTAACAAGTCTGACTTACAATTCTTGTGTAAATAATAGATTAGACTACTTTTTTCCTAGTTCAACTTTTTTTAAAAAAAAGCCAACTTAACAAATTGAGTCATTTTCAATAAACTCAAGTTCCTGGTAAAATCGGTTAAATTACATTTTTTTACTGTTTGGTTTATATTTCTTCAAATTTTAGTTGATTTTTAATTTTTATATGCATGACTACAGATTTACAATATGATTCTTCTATGATCAGCCCAACAGTAATAAATTGAAGGGAAAGAAGGAATGTGAAGTGAAATATCACTTACCTCAGCAGCTGAGGCTGCCTGCTCGGCTTCTCTCAACCTAACAAGCAATTCTCCAGCAGCATGTACAGCTTCGGCAGTGTCCCTAAGCTGAATCTTGAGACTCTTGTTCTCCCTTTTCAAGAACTCTCTTTCTCTCTCCCTCTCCACTCTAAGTACAGAAAGTTCAGCAGCAAGAGATTTGGCAAAACGGGAGCCATGACCTTTTGCACCTGCCTTGATAGCTGCCCTTTTCACCTCCGCAATTCCTTCCATGATTGCTCGGTGCTTCCCAGCCAAGTCATTATATTTTTCCTGAAGCTCCGTGTAGTGTTCAACAAATCTAGCATGACCAAGGACAGCTCTGTGAAGTGCATCATCTAACTCTTCAGTGCACTTCTTCTCCAACTTCAATTCCATCTCCACCTTCTCTGCATGTCTTCGGTGAGTTTCAATGTCAATTCTTAGTTCATCAGTTAAACATATCCATTCACTTTCCATTTCTGTCCACCTTTGTCTTTCCTTCTCAAGCTCTTCTTCAGTGTTGTTACGGCAATCTATACTTTTTCGGAGTTGAATGGATTGTGACAACAAAGAGGACTTCAACTTGTCAGTGGACTTGTTTGGAGAACAAGCAACATTTGACTGCAACTTGCTTTTTAAAGTTTCAATTTCTTTAAGAAGCTCTTCTCTCTCATTTACATCAAAGTATGTGGTATTACGCGATTTCTGAACTTCGTTTATTTCGCATTTTTCCTTTATAACCTCAGGCTCATGTTCTCCTGCACTGTGCTCCAGAAGCTGCCCAAATCAACCAAAAAAAAATTCACCTGGATTAGAGAATTGTTGTTTAACAATCTAAAGAATGTTTTCTAAATGAACACAATAATTCACTTTGTTTCCATCTCTTGAAGTATGGTCCCTCAGATTTCTAGGCTCCTCGAATGGTACTATTTCATGTTCTCTCCCATCTTTGTATTCTTCCAACTAAAGAAATTCAGATCAAAATATAAGAGTATATTTATCACTTGAAGTTCAAGTATGTAGAATCTTCTAATTCTTGGGACAGTAAGATTATTACCAGTTGAGTTAGCTGCTCAATTTTGGCTGCTTGCTCTGTGCATATATTTTCAAGCTCCTTTCTGTTAATAGCTTCCACCAAATCACTCTCTGCTTCCTGATAAAGAAGAAAAAGGAAAATGAATATACCAGTAAACGTAAAATGAAGTTTGTGGATTCTAAGACATACTTTAGTCAAATTCCCTGCTTTATCAATTGGTACAATCCATGTCTTTAAGCTATCTTGTACCTCATTAGAATTGTCATTATTAAGCTTCTGTCGGCACGATGAACAAAGTAAAGAAGAAGATGATCCAGTTGATAGTCTCTTCTTGTAATGTTTGAATAGAAGAATTGGCTTTGTCAACTTCTGGACAAGGTTTGAGTGCCAAGTGCTCAAACGAAAAGGAAACAGAAGATGTGTCTGTTGCCAAGTTCCTCTGATGATGGTCAATTATCTGCAAACCTCTGTGAAGACTGGCAGCCAAAGATTCGGTAGCACCAGGAAATATCTTGCTTGAACGCAAAGAGGAACGGATGTGTTCACTTTGTCTGAATGACTGTTGTAGCGCATCCGAGTTGAAGCTTGAGCTCTCTGACACATTGTTCTGACTGGCCAAAGATGTTGGTAAAAAAGCCATGCTTTTCCTTTGCTTATTTCCAATTTTAGGAGACTCTGAAAAGGTTGGCTCTTGGAGGAGTGGAGACTGACGGCAAGTGCTGATTGAAATGCTATTTCTGAATGAATGATCAATGGCACTTGATATTTTTGAGTTATTTGATTCGTCTGCTGAACCAGTAATATCCTTGTGATGTTCTTGTTGCGGTTTCTCCAAACCAACTTCCTCAATTTCAGTGTCTTCCATGCAGACTTCATCTTCACTCATTAATTCAGCCTCACAGCAGCTTGCACTCACAAAAGAAGACTGGACTGAATCTCTGATGCCAGATGGATCTCTTAAATTCTCTTCACAAGAACTATGCAACTTATCAATCTCTTCACGAAGCTCCCGTACATCATCCTCATCAACATTTACCTCTTCCTTGTCATCCTTATCTATACATGGTAAGATTAAAGAGCGGTTAAGACTAACTCTCAATTGATTAAGGCTTTCCCGTACATTTCGCCCTCTGAAGTATCCATTGTTAGTCCTAATTGAATGCGCATCAGATTTTGCCCTTATAAGCTCCTCCTGTGATCAACATGATACACGCTTGATCATTAGGTTGATCATCAACATCACTACTAGGAGACATTATTTGTCTGTCTATCCAAACAACAAAGAGAAAATGACTTTTTGCTGAAGAAAGTGATACCTTGAGCTGACGAATCTGATCACTCAAGTCATTGACATCATCCTCTGAGATCTCATTTACTACTGGATCATTTTTTATCAATCTAACTTTTTGTCCAAATCTGAGAGTGCTGAGTGTTTCGCCAATATTTCTGCATTTATCATAAGATTAAGTTAGATGAAGGCATTAGGCTCAGTTCCCCTAGAATGAAGAAAAGTCCTTTCTTCTGATACCATGCATCAACTAATGAGATTGTGCATTGAGTTTATCTTCTGTATATTTCACAGACCAACTAGTTTGAAAGGCTTCAAATGGTAAAAAGAAGAAGAAAGGAGATAGAAAGAAATTACTTGTTCTCTGGGGAGATGGTACAGATAAGTGTGAGTTTTGCATTCCCACCAAGCGGTTCTCGCAGTAGATGTGTTAGACGGGAGTCTCTGTAGAGAGTATCTTTAGAATTTCCAGTGTAGAGTCCATTTGTGAGACGGGAGTCTCTGTAGAGAGTATCTTTAGAATTTCCAGTGTAGAGTCCATTTGTGAGAGCATGTACCAAGTGGCTACAACAAAGAAAAGAAACATGATTATCAGAAGAATGTTGTCAGGATTCCATCCATTTGCCCTGCAGACTGCCTCTTATTATTGTACACCGCCATATAGAGGAACAGGACCACTTATTTCTTTCAGGGAAAAATAAGTACAAAACTAACACGGGCTAAAAAAACCTTATTGATTATTTCAGTTCCTCTGGAAAATTATTAATGTGATTAAAATTTATTGGTTTCCAAGTGGGAACAATGCTTTGGGAATAGTAGGAAGAAGATTAAGGGGATTGGCAAATTCATAGAAGGGATTACATCCTTAGCACCATATGGAGGATATCATTTAGACCAATATCAGGGGAAAGTCATGGCATCATACCCAAGCTGTGATACGGACTTCTTCACATTTTTGCCTTCCTTTACACATTGTCTACCTGCTTCTTCAAGTTTATTCCTGTCTGGTCCTGCTAGATCAACGAGAGTGATCCTGCTTGTCCTTGAACTACTAAAGCATTTTGATGAGGTTTCCTGTGGCATGAATTGAAAATGGTCAATTGCATACAGATAGTAGAGCTTGGAAAAACAATAAATTCTAGTTAGTACTAAAGACTGATATGCATAGGCTGTCATATAACCACAGAACCAAAGTGGTATCACTAAAATCAGCAGATAAATTTTGTCGAGTATCATATGAATGGTTTACATACTAAGATTAATCTTCTTGATACATTAAATCAGATTTAACTATCGTAGGAGAATGTAAATGACAAGAAAAAGAAATTATCGAATTAGCTTCCTGTTTGTTACTGAAGAGAAATTGAACACTATGAATCACTGATACCTTGCACCAAGACTCAATGATGAAAGTAAATACAATATGGGAGCGCGAACTTTTTGAATTGAGGCTGGTTGCTCCAACTTTTCTGCTTGAAAGTCCCTGCAGTAAGTTATCAATTCAAGCATATGAGATGCATAATGATAAAAACAACGAGAGACACAGTACACGTATAGCAGAAAATGTAAATCAACAGGTCCACTTAGTATAAGAAGAATGCTGAAAATTCTGCTAAAAAATAACCAAGCTACACCAAAGAATCAAAACTTTTTGTTAGACAAAAGACATCTGTTTTACCGACTGCTTTCCTACCTTTATCAAAATTTGAGTCACATCCTCATAGCTAGTCACATATTCCTCGGTCAAGTTCTCAACATATAAACCATTCTTCGGATCATCCCTTATCTGTATGAATTTGGACAAACTAATTATCATCAAGAGCAGGGTTTACCAAAAAACAAATACCATCATGAGAACAGCACTGAACTCAAACACAGTACAGATACAATAAATCGAAAGTAAAAAGATAGAGACCTCAAGATTCCTCTGAGTTTGATCAAGTAAATCTCCAATTTGCTCATTATATATCTGAAATAAAATTATTTCGCAAAACACTTTATCATTGTGGAATACCATTGACAACTAACAAGCGCCATTCAACTACTCACGACTTTCAAAGAACAATTACCTCAAGAAAGGAACAACGGCACTGATAGTTTATCTGTTTCCCTTCAGAGTTATCTTGCTCCTGAAGATGAGGAGGTAAACCAAATATATGAACCGCATTCTAATACTTACAATTTTCATGCAAATTTGGATCAAACTAAGAAACAGAACATACTTGATGAATCTCGGAGAAAAGCATTTGGAAGATGCGAGGAACAATGCCCTGGAGGCTACCAGGTGAAGGATCCTCAACCATGGCACTTGGGGGGCCCCACATTGTATAGGTTTTTCCGCTTCCAGTCTGGTGATAATTCGACAGATTTTGTGTCAGAATTACAACATCAAACAAACTTTAATTGAAAATCAAGTTCTTAAACCTGATGAGAGCTTAGAAGTATAATGAGTTCATCAAATACCTGTCCATATGACAGTACTGCGGTGTTGTAACCAGCTAAAGAGTTTTTAACCAAAGGAACTCCAACTAACTGAAAGACATGTTCCTGGAAGCATATACAAACAAGTCGGGGCTCAAAATCTCCTTTAACAAGTATTTAATTTTGAAGAAAGCCGGGAAAATTAAATTTTCCACAAGCTTAGGCCAAGTAGAATTGGGGTTTCAAATTAAACCTCATTTTTATACAAAAAATGATATACTCGACAAGAAATATAGTAGTTTTTTAGAAGAAATTTTTATAACTCGCAAGACATGTTCGTTGTTATTTCCTAAACATTCTCGTTTTAAAAAACTGACATACATATCTATAAACACATAAATGTAGAAAATGAAAACAAAAGAATTACTTTCGTAAACCAAACAAAACTTAAGCTTTTTGTTGTCAATCATGTCCCAGCAATCAAAACACATCAATTCTTTCCTTCATTTTTATGATAATAAAGGAGAAGTGTAACCAACCTAAATTAATATCTATTTTCATTGGCCCAATTCATCGTAAGCTGAAGAGGAAAGAAACCAAGGAAAGGCAGAGATTAAAGTTTCAAACCTGATTGGAACATGAGTCAAGAACTGAATCAAAAGTAAACTTCCGATCGCCAACAGATAGTGTATCTGAAGAAACCTTCTTGACTGCCTGGTTCATCTCGTTTACAGGTTTAATTCTCACTACAACCTATTTTTTATGCATTATAATCAGATCACAAAATGCTGAAACCAACCTCTTTAAAAACAAAGCAGAAATGCCAATAGAAGCTATCTATATTCATCATCAATCTTTAACCATTATACTTACCTCCACTGCCGGATCTGAATGCTCGGTTACTTCACAGTGATTACCTGAGTCTGCTATCTCTTTCTGTAATTTTCCACGTTTTCATAACGAAAATTTAGGATTTGAAAAAAGAATAGCGTTAGTCATCAGCAATAACATTAAAGATACGTCAAAACGAGAATTGTATCAACAGCAAATGCTAAATCTTTTAATTCAACACTTACATACCAAATCCAAAACTAAAACAACTCTCAAAAACCTATACATGCCTCTAAGTTATAAAAACTTAACTGCGGGTATACTAATTGCCGGAACAAAATCTAAAATCTAAAGAAAAAGAAAGAGTCATTCGCTGGTACCTGGATAGATAGGTCCACAGGCGCTACTACTTCAGGTTGGGTTTTAGATGAAGCGATCTGTCTCTCGGTGGTCAACGATTTGGACTGCGAATATAGCTTCGTAAACTCATCACTGCCGTTGTTGACCTGGATGTTTGGATCAACTGGAGGAGTGTTTTCATTGTTGGATTTGGTCTTTTTAGGGCTCTTCGTAGACATGGATCTAGGAAGCAGATTGCGTATGGAAGAAGTGGATATGCTTCCGAGAAATCGAGAGTCCCTGATCTCTGTTATGGTTTTCATGGCTGTACAGAGAAATTCCCAAAGAGAAACTTTGTTTTTCTATAAATGGAGCGTGCAGTTCACAGAGAGAGAGAGAGAGAGATTCAAATGTTGGGGGAGAGAGGGAAGAATGGACGTTTTTGTTGTTGGGGAGCGAAGATGACCGTTAAGAAATTTGAATTAAATTTGGTGGCATTATTTTTTATTTTAAAAAAATAAGAATTTTTAAATTACCAAAGTGCCATCAGGCCGCTTTAATCTAGTAATGAAAATTATAAATAATATTTTAAGAATAAAAACATTTTATATTACTAAAAAATGTTGCTTAAAATAATATTCTAAATTATTTTTTAAAAAAATAAATTTTTCACTGTAAAAAATAAACATAAATTTTTTAAAAAATAACCAATATATATTATAAATATTTTTTTTACTTATATTATTTTATGCATGTAGCTAATTTTAATAATTTATCAAGGTAATAATTAAGTAAATTTATTAGATACAAAATAAAAACTTAACAATATGAATATAACATTTATTTTTTATTTTATTAAAATTGCTTTCTAAATATTTTTTATTTTTTATTTTTCAAATTGAATTATAATTAAAAAAATTAAGCATTTAAAATAAATAAAAATATTAAAAATTAAGTTGTAATAAATTATAAATTTAGAAACTAATTTTAATTAATCTATCATAGATTTAATTAGTTCATCTTCAATCGATAAAGTAAAAAGGTAATGGGTCTTAATAGCAACTTGATTGATGATCGATCACATGAGCATACGTGTGCACGGACCCACTTATCTGTACCTAAATCCACGATCGACGTTAAAAAGTAAATGAGTGATTAGTACTTGGAGAGAAAGCGGAGGGACAATTTGGTCAATCCACAAAACATTCAAATAAATAGCCGTTTTGGCCGGTGCACATGGGAAAGCCACATGCGCATCGCCTAACAGGCTAGTATGATTGCGTTAAACAAGGTAATGCTAGAGTGACAGGAGCACTGTGGTTTTCAGTACATAACAGGCCTAAGGAGTCATCAATGGGCTTAAGCCCGACTAAATGAGCCCATGAATCTTAATTTATTTAATACTAATTAAAATAAAATCGAATAAAATAACAAATCTTTATTTTAAAAATAAATAAATTCAGCAGTAGATTTAGAATGTTCTAATTAATATTAAAAATAATATATATTTTTTTTTTAAAAAAAATGATTAAATTATGTTGGAAACTGTGTGATCCATCTGGGTAATCTTGCTTTATGGGGCTCGAGTTCTTTACAAAGTCAAAAAATTTGCCTAAAAAATAACACCCAAAAAACAAATACTTAATTAGTGGTGAATGAGATGTCTTGACTAGTGTCATTATTGAAAATCAAATAGGTATATATATATATATTTTTATTTAGTTTTATAGTCAAGATTTGTTAACACAAAAATAAATACCAATTATAAACCCGATAATTATCTAAGTTTAAATTATTAAAAAAGATAATTTTTTTAATAAAATAAATATTATTAGTGAAGAATTTAAGCATAGTGTAAAGGGACAAGTGGGAGCCTCAAAAATTGACTCTCTTCACCCAAAAATAATAATAATAATATGGGTTTGAATGTTTCAACTTTGATACATTAAATGCCTGGTTTGGTGGTAGAGGGAATTAAAAAAATATGACAAGAAAACAAAAGAGAAGTAGAAAAATACAAAAGCATTAATATGCTCTTGTAGTATTAATCAATGGCGATGATCACTAAAAAATATTTAAATGATTTTTTTAATTTATATATATATATATATGTGTGTGTATATTTGTGTGTAGATGTTGGGTGAGTATCCAAAAAAAAATTATATAGAAAGTAAATTGGAGAGTAATAAATTTCTACTGAATTATTTGTAGTTCAATTCAATGGAAAGAAGGAAATAGAATTTTATAGCAATTAAATTAAATTAAATTATAATTTATGAAATGAATTAATAATTCTGAGTAATGAAAATTGTTTGACAAATTTTTATTCGTACAGTGATAGTGATAATTAAGTTATGAATTTTATTAAATTAAATATTATAATATAATTACTGTTAATTTATAATATATTATTAATAAAATAATGTATCTAAATAAATTTTGAATTTATAACTATACATTTTAAAAAGATAATTTTTAATTTATTTATGAATTAGAAAAAGTCTAGACTTTTCACCTTTTGCTTTCCTTCTGGGTCAATCATAATTCCAAAGAACGTGAAGCTCCATGGAGCTGGACAAAATCAAAACGGCTTCAACAAACAATACATCATTGGAGACTGTAAAAAAGCATATCTATACGTATATATATATATACCTTTAATTTTCTTTAACAAGTAAAATGGCCTTAAAACATGGGCAAAGGACAATCATAAAAGAAAAAAAAAAAAAAAAAAAAAGACACTGTAATTCAGATGAAGCTTTCAAGTGTTTCAGGATCCAATTCCATATTTACATGTCAACGTTAAAAGAGAAAGAGAAAGAGAAAGAGAAAGAAAAAGAGAAAAAGAAAGAGAAAGAGAAAGAGACTCTTTTTTTCCTTATTGTATGGCCCATGATGATCAAAGCAAAAGGAACCCTCTGCCTCTTTCACCTTTGAATTAGAGGGTATCTCAAAAGTCTAATTTCAAAGGAGTTATATATATATATAGTTTTAAGGGGTTATTGAACGTAGAAACTATATTATTAGGTAGATTTTTTGTGTCTTTAATTTTATATATATATATATAAATTAGGTGGTCGGATGAAATTAATGAAACTAAAAATTTGAGTTAACCCCTCAAAAAAAGGGTTGATTTTGAACTTAGGGAAAACATCTTTGAAATTAGAAGAAGAAGAAGAAGAAGAAGAAGAAGAAGAAAAAAAAAACAGAAATTGACCCACCCACCCCATAATTTTCCACCGATTTAGTTTCAACAATACAAAACCCTAAGACCCGTTAATGGGACCATTTCATTAATTTTGTAAAGATAGTGGTAGATTTTTCCCACTAAAGTGGGATTTCTCCCAACTAGTATTCCTATTCGTTAAAGTGGGATTTCTCTAGGGGTAATCTTGATTGATTGATTGATTCATATAGCATCTTCAAATTATGCTTATATATATATATATATATGTATATCCCTTTTCAAAAATATTACCCTTTTTCTTTTTTTTTTTTGTTCTTTCTCTTTTTTAAGCACCCCTTTTGTAAATATGTTTTTGAATTTTATCTGATACTATTTTATTTTTTAAATATAAAATAATAAATTCAAATCTATATGTTCTTTAAAAAAATTTCATGATATAAAAAGTGTTATATGTAAATTAATTAAATATACGATTTTATACCTTATCAACTAAATTATAAATAACTAATATACGTCTTAATTTTCGAAAGTTAGACCAAATGTTGCCGCTGATGTGAGTTTGTTTTCATTATATGTTGTCATATTATATGCTACCAAAAGGGCAAGCATGTAATTTACAAGATAAATTAGTAAATAAAAAAATATATATATATAATGATGTAATCAATATTATATAGTTTTTTAGTATTAAGATTTTTATAGATATTTGGGAATCATTTGAAAAATAATAAAAAGTATGATGACGAGATATTTTCCCTATATCTATATATATATATATATATGTACACATTTTACTTGTAGAAATAGCAAATCAAAGAATCTAACAGTAAAGATGAGTCATCTCCCAAGACATTGATGTTTTTGTGTCATATATCAATTGGGTGAGTTTTTTTTTTAAAGCTTTTGAAATTTAAAATTTGTTTTATTTATTCAGAAACTCTAAAAATCTACCTAAAAATTGACTCATTCTCTATTCACACCTGAAAAATAATTGCCCCCACTTTAATCCCAAAATCTGTTACACGTACACATATACATACACATCATATAGTCTTTCGGGATATGTATGTATGTATGTATTATAACTTTTCAGAACTAAATCACCCACTAACAGGAATCATCATTATCATTTCAATTTAATATATAAACATGAATGAATTTGTAATTTATAATTTATAATTTATAATTTATTATACTATATGATCATGTGAAGAACATAAAAATACTATATCGATTAAAAAATATTGGCAGTGGGTGCCAAATTGCTGATGTAGTAGCAGCCGCTTCACATGGTAGGCCAAAAGATATGGATGTATATTTTATAATATATGCGTACATAAATACATATATATATATATATATATTATATATAAGTGAATTTAACAGGGAGAATACTTGTGTGTTGTTAAAGAATGGGCAATGAGTTGAAGTTGTATATGAGGCTATGATGAATGTGGTTGGTGAAAATTCAAGTACAATTAATCTTTTATATATATATATATATATATATTGTTTCTGGAATGAATTGTAAATAAGAAAACAGGGAAAAGACTGGCTGATGAATGGACATATCAAATTATTGATTTGTCAAAATTACTACACATTACCAATTATTAATAATAAATTTATAATATTTAATTAATTAATATTTTATTAAAATTATAATAATAATCTCAATATTTTTAAATAAAAAAATATTTTATAATATTTATACTCTCTACGAACGAATAAATAATTTTTTTTAATTTATGTTTTTATTCTTTACGAATTTATCTCGTGATAATTATGTTATGAAATTTTAATAACACGATTTTGTTAAAATTTTATTTATTTATTTATTTTAACGAATAAAATTAACTAAATAATTATAAAAAAATCAATGGTTTAATTGCATTTTTGTTTTCAAATTAGATTAATCAGGGTAAATTGAAAAAAAAAAAAACTTTATATGTATTAAAATAAATTACTTTAAATTAGTATTTTTAGAAAACATATTTTTTTCCTCTAGTCCTATTGCTATATGATAAATGTGCTTGATAAAGACAGGTACATAAGATTCCATATCTTAAATTTAATATATTTGCATATATATATATATATATATATATTACAATGAACATCATTCTCATGATTAAACATTTTTTTTTTTGGATCCAAAACAATCTTCTTTAAAAAATAAAAAAGAAACAACTTAAAAATTTATTGGACTCACCCACATTTTAGATGCAAAGTCTCTCTCTCTCTCTCTCTCTATATATATATATATATATGTGTATGTGTGTATGTATGTATATATATATATATTATATGGGGTTAAAAAATAAAAGAAATGATTGTTTTGGGCATGCATAATTAATGTATGAAGCCACATTTTACATGAAAAAAATGGAAAAATACAGAAAGAGTAGTCACACTATAAGCAATGATGATTGTGTACTATTTGCACAATCACATGCTAATGTTTATAAAACCACTTCAAGGACTATATGTATACAAATGTGTTTCTTTTATCACAATCATTTGTGTCTCTTTAATAGTAAATAAATTTTCTTTAATTAACTAAACACAATTATTAATTTAATAATTATTGATGATGGGTTACCATAATTATGCATATAAAAAACAAAAGAACATTAGGTATCATTTATTTACAATAACCCAAAAAAAAAATATATATATATATATATATATATATAAAAATGCGGTTTAATCATGATTGATTAACTTTATATAATTTTTATGTTATAATTTTCATATAACACTTATATCTAGATAATAAGCATATGAGGTATTATTTCAATATTTAGCTATAAAAAATATAAATATTAAATATAAAAATTGATCGATTTCAAATATTAATAAATTTTGGATTTGGGTTTTGGAGACCCTAATTTTAAAAATAATTATAATTATTTTGGTTTGCCATAATCTATGTTATATATATGCTTAATTAAGGTCATATAAATAAATAAGAATATAGTTTATAAAAAAAATAAATAATAATATTAATTGTCCTTATTCCTCTCATAAAATTTTCACACCAACCAATTTCTTAAATTTATAATAATAATAATAATAATTACGACTATTATATAACGGTAAAAAAAATTATGAAAAAGTTTGTCTAATGAGATTCAATATTTGGCTGACACCAACTAGATTATACAGAGAGTCAACATGTTTGACCAAAAAAAAGACCTGCAACACACTTGTCCCCATCCATTTGTCTAACCCCTAAAACCCTGTAAAAAGTAAAGAACCGAGACAGGGGGAGGGGGGGGGGGGGGGAGGGAGGGCAGAGAGACCATGACAGACTCTTCCTCCATCTTCAACTTCCATGTCCCCACCTACAACCCGCACCCATCTCTCCCCTCATTGGTCCGGGCTCGCACACCAGGCGCGTGGGGCGGCGTGTATCTCTCATCTGCTTTTCTATCTCGCTCTAACTTTTTCTCTACTCCCCCATTTTTTAGCTCTCTTTCTCTCTCTGGAAAAATATCAAAAAAATCCAACGCAAATACCTACAAAAAGACAAGATTACTTCCCCAATACATACTATATTACACGCAATACGGATGTATGTATATCTTATATCCACACCTTCTCTCTCTCTTTCTTTGTACTAGTCTCTCAAAACCCGCACTCCAGAATTCTCGTTTTATCAACTAGATTTTGTTCTTTGTTTCTTTTCTGGGGGTAGTCTGCCTCTATTTCATACTATTCTTCTCTTCTTGTTTCGTGTACAAGCCGGTTTCTTAGAGGACGTAGAGGTATTCTAACTGGGTTGTTTTCAGATCTTGGATTAGAGCCACAAATTTCGTTAAAGGACAAAACAAAGAAGGATCGGGTTTTGCAGCTGAAAGAAAGGTAAAGGGGAAAAAAAGGGAATACCTATCTGGGTTTTGTTGCGAAATTCACTTGCTTTATTGGGTTTTTTTTTTTTTCTTTTTTTAAAGTTACTGTTCGTTGTTTGTGCCTTGTCTGGAGGAGCTTCAGAGGGCTTCCGTGGGGTAGTTGTTTTTACTATGTTTGGTTTTGTTTTGGATTGATGTCTCATGGTTACTGTGTTTTTATTTTCTTTTTATGGCTTTTCCCCCAGCTTCAGTCTCCCTTGGATTCCGGTTTGTTTCCTTTGTCGAAAAAAGTTGGGTGCTTTATTGAAATCTGTCCGTAACTGTTGATGGGCCTTGCTTATTATTAAGATTGATATCTGGGTTCGGAACTACCTCACAAGAAGAGAATTTTTTAGCTTCTGGGACTGGAAAATCTCCCTAATTTCAGTTTAAAGTTGCAGGCTTTAGGTTTGTGGATTTTGCCTCTTCATTCTTACAGTTTGCTTGAAAAGAGCAAAGAGGGAAATGATTTGTAGATTTTTGACTTTCCGGTGCTGAGAATTATGTGTTGAGCCCTAGTTAGGTTTCGGATTTGGGGCTGTGTCTCCTAGTTGCTGCTTTTTGTCTCTGAAGGGACTTCTTTTTGGGGATTTGTTGGTCTCTGGCTTTTAGAATTTTGTGTTTACTTCAGCTCAAGCAGGTATCATTTGTGTATTTGCTACTTGTTTTGCTGTTGGGCATTTTATATTTCTATCTGTTTCAACTAAGGTAACTTTGAAGTAAATAAGTATGAAAGTTCAAATTTGGATGCTGTTGCAGATTGTTACTTGCTAGGTTTTTATGGGTGAGTTAGGAACTTTAAATTATGGCGTGGGCTTTTGATTTGGGGAGTGAGCCCCTTTTTTTTTTTTAATCAGGTACTTGGTTCATAAAATCAAAATCATCCTCCATTTGGATAAATTTCTGAGCTTTTCGATATTGAGGTTATCTGGAGGACATAAAGAATCTACAATTTCTGATTTAGAGTTTTCGTTCGAAGTGACTTCATATTTCAAATGCATCTTTGTTGTGTGCTTTGGCAGGTCAATTATCTAAGTCTATCATGGATTCCCCACAATCAGTTGTCTCACCATTCAAGAACTGTGTGGTTTCCGAGCCTGAAAAGCTGAAATCTGATTTCTTGGTTCGAAGCTCCAGTGCCATGTCAAAAGGAATTGCAGTTGGAAGGAAGGAACCTGTGGCGGGTAACCCAGAGAACTCCATTGGTGTTCTTCAGGTTTACATACATCAAGCGAGGGACATACATAACATTTGCATATACCACAAGCAAGATGTTTATGCCAAGATTTGCCTTACAAGTGATCCTGAAAATGCAGTCTCCACCAAGATCATAAATGGCGGGGGAAGGAATCCCGTATTCAATGAAAATCTCCAGCTTAATGTTCGTACGGTGGAGTCCTCCCTCAAATGTGAGATATTTATGATGAGTCGGGTGAAGAATTATCTCGAAGACCAGTTGCTGGGGTTTGCTTTGGTGCCTTTGTCTGAAGTTGTTCTGAAGAATGGGAATTTAGAGAAAGAGTTCTCTCTTTCTTCTACCGATTTGTTCCATTCTCCAGCTGGTTTTGTTCTGCTGTCTCTCTCCTATATTGGAGCTTCCCCTGATGTAATGACCATTCCTTCAATGCCCAAAACGACAGATGAAACTGTGGAGGCTCCGGCCGAGTTACTTTCCAGCGAATTGGATAAAATTGAGTTTCCAGACCCCAAGATTGTGAATGAAAACCAGATGATGGTTTCTGAGTATTTTGGGATGTCATGTGCCACTATGGACTCTGAAAGTTATGAGAGCTTGGTCACATCTGATACTGAAAATCAGATTAGCTCAGAAATGGGTCTTCTTGTAATGGAAAACTTCTCTACTGCAACTGTTAATTCTATCCAAGCTCCAAAGCTTGATTCCCCTCCAAGCAGTGTGTCAACCAATGGAGTTTCTTCTCCTTCCATAGCTGTGAGCTCAGAATCCTCCGATGCTCCAGTTTCAAAAACTCCAAGTCAAGAGCATGTTTCAGCTCTCAAAGATAAGTCCATCGAGTCTGGGGAAGGTGAGAGTGATTCCTCAGGTGGCATGCCGCCTAGAGAAACATTCACAAAACCTCTTCTCACTGTAAACATTGAGCCAGAGCAAAAGGTAGTGCAGCAAGAGATCGTAGACATGTATATGAAAAGTATGCAACAGTTTACTGAGTCTTTGGCTAAGATGAAGCTTCCCTTGGACATCGATAGCCCTACCAAATCGGAGAATTCTAGTTCTGATCAGAAATTGCAGGCATCAAAGAATACTGGTTCCCGTGTGTTTTATGGGAGTAGGGCTTTTTTCTGATCTTCGATTTATCCACTGGCTTAAAGGAAGATACCCAGGTGACGTTAGATCTTAGAGTGAAGACTAATACCAGTAGTAAAGTGTAATAATGTATTATCTATCTAATGTGGTGTTTTCCTTTTGTATGTTGAGATATGCTTCAGTTGACGAGAAACCATGACTTGTACCTGCCACTAGCTTTGTTCTCTCGATTAAACTTTGCTGTTAGTATATATATATATATGAACTTTTCCTTTTCTAATTATGTCTTATCTTTTCTTCCTTTATTCTTTTGCTGTTCCCCTAATAATTGCACAAATCAAATTCAATATTACAATAGGCTAACAATATGCTTATCATGGAGATATTGGTCCCACACTCACATGGGGATTACTGGTTTGAGACATAAAAAGTCAGTAGAGGCCAAGGAATCCAAGATCGTGACTTTTGCAATTTGGAATAATTTGGTTTGATTACCATTCAATTGAACTTTATTTGTATCGTTGAGATCAAGCCTGTTGATAATGTATTCTCAAACTTAAAAATATGCTTATCATGGGTGTTCATTTCTTCAAAATCAGATTGGAATGATGATGGTGAAATACTAGTTTGCTTTCTAACTAAATATTGATTGACCTTAAAATCCAAAATGAGAAATATCTCTGGTACATGTATAAGATTAAAGGGGAACTTCAATTATTTCATTAGCTCTGGTAATCATGTGCCTTCTACAGATCCATGCTATGTACCCATCATCTCTGTATCTCACTCGCCACAGACCAAACTTCTCTGCAATATCTCTTCCAGTTGAGCACCTCCTATCCCGTAAAAAGTCTACCACCCATTGCTGTGCTGCTCGTAGGTCTTGTTGAATGTCCCTTGAGTTTTCTCTGGCTCGACTTCTGCCAATGGCTGCAGCCCCCATAACTCCTGCTGCTGCTGCCCCTGCCGCTCCAACTATAAGTGAAGAGTTTGCAAGATGGGCAACTTCCCTGCTCAAATCTGGTATCATTTCTCCCAACCCAACCGCTAAATGAGCTCCGATTTTAAGAGCAAACGTCAGTAGTTTCATGAATTTCTTCATGTATGGAGCTACTGACTTTACAGCAATATTATCAATGTGCATCACTTCGCAGCCCATCTGATCTTCAACAACATGCATTTCCCGTCTGAATTCACATAACATGTGAAGTCGAAGTGCAGTCATGCCAGAAATTACGTTGGTTACTAGTTTCCTTGTGTAGTTTTCCGTTCTGACAAAGTAGAACATGTTGGGTACTTTTCTTTCATCCATTTGAACATTGTAATTTACAAGGTAATTCACTTTGTGATGAAGTTGAATAAGCAGTCTGTGCTCATAGTATCTTAGCCCTTGGATCTCTTGCTTCAAATCTCTTATTTCCTGCTCAATGATCTTCAGTCTATGCAATACCACTTCCAACCCCCTGGCAATTCCTCCGAAAGTTGGCTCAACTTTGTCTATTTCATTACCTGTGGGTAAGACATGATCTGGTTCATCAGGTTCGTTTTGTGGGGAGATCTGCAGCTCCTGAGCTAGGCTATATAGGTCACGATATCTTCGTTGTAGTACTTCCCGGAAATCATCATCTGATAGAAGGTCTCGGGCTAAATCAAATCCAGCTTTCAGAATAGGCCTACCAGCATCTAAAACTGGTTCCCATGTGTGCTGATAATCATACATGCTATCTGCAGGAACAGAAAGCAGTGCTTCTTTTATTTGTTGCAAGAGCACATGCTGGGTTTTTCTGTATCTTGGCGGAGTCAAGTCTCGTACACATTCTGGTCGCATGATGTTCTCGGTCAAGGTTACACCATGGCAAAGGCTCTGGATTGCTGGAACTATGAGCTGATGAATGAACCTGAGGGTTTCAGTCAGGTTCTTAGTGGAGCAGGCAAGGACATCAATGTAGTAACCTAATTGCCCACCCAGCTCTACTCTGATGTAGATGCCATTGATATTTATCGAGATGAGATATTTCTCGAGATTATATGTTGCTCCATGTTGGTTCTTCAGTGCCATGATTCTGTTGTGAAGATGCACCTGTTTTTAAAGGAGAGATAGAACATTAATGAAATACGCTTTGTAATATGATGAACAAAAAGAAGTATGAGGGGAGGAGAATCAAGCAGTCTTGCCTGTAAACGAGGAAAGAAGCCCGGTGTGAGAAACATGTGACCTGAATCATCACATTCAAGATGCCGGCCAGCAAAGAGGCAGTCAGATGTGCTCAGTTGCCATCTCTGCTGTTTTCCTCTGCCTTCTTCAAGGATTGATGGTATCAATAGTAGAGAATTTGGGTCAGACGGGTCTTGCTCGTAGCATAGTTCTAGTTTCATCATCATTCTCACAGGTCACTGGCATCTAAATTCTCAAATACCTTTGAACTCATTCCCGGAATCTGACTATGTAAACTTCCTCTCAAAATATTCTCCAATTTTTTCCTGCTGATGAATCCATTCTTCTCCAAAGAACTTTGCTTCCTAACATCTAGTTTTATAAGTTGAGCAAGCACTTCACCACAAAACCACTCACAATCTAAGATTAGATATCCTAATTCATCAAAGTAGATCACCTCTCCTATATGGTGTAGACATGTAGCGACAGCTTGCCTTCTCATTTCAATTTTTTCTGTATTATCATGTCTTGATCGGATTCTTAAAGGTGGAACCTCGAGCTGGCATAGTTCACCAAACTCTTTCCATTTCATGGCTGGCTTGTTATAGTTTTTTGATCTCCAGTCAGATAAGATTTGTATCAGATCGTTGCAGAGCTGATAGACTCTGGGAACTCGTTGGAGTACAGTTTTGCTTGTCTTCCGAAGATGATGCATGAGTTTACTAACTGATGCAGATGATCTTGCATCGACTGTGAAGACTGTTGGATAGAAGTCGACAAACCCTTTGAACTTGTCTCTTAGTTTCTGAATGAAACTTACAGTAGTCTGCAAATTCTGTGATGATTGATTGATTTTATCGAAATGTGTGAGGACGACAGTGACATTAGGTAGCATGCATTGTTGAACTGCTCTTCTTGAGTTGGAAACTATGAACCTGAGCCAATATTGAAGGTCTTCTTCTATCTCTGCTGGTGTCTTTGGTTCTCTATTGTTTGGTTTCCTGAACAAACTGGATATGATGAGGAAGACTGATGCACTTCCATGTCCCGGGAACATGAGGTCATGGAGGGCGTAGAACTCATGTTGACCTGCAAGATTCCACATTGAGATCTTTGTGTTTTCATCCTTGAAAGATTTTATCTTCATCCCTACTGTCCTCACAGCTTGCTCAATTGGGTTCACAAGAGTTCTGACTTGCTCCATGTAGGGAAGTTTCGAAGAAGAAAAACTCTGCAATATAGAATTGCATAGTGTAGTCTTACCTGCAAAAGGAAATAGACAGAAATTTAAATGAGGTTTCAGAAATCAGTTTAAATAAATTCTTGGGAAAGCATTACCTGCATATTCTTGCCCACAGAAGAAAACTCTGCAGCTCTTAGGTCGGTAAGTGGCATATCCTTGAGCAAATCCACTTCAGGCTCGGTCTTCCCATTCTGGCCTAATCTTTGATAAATCCCATCTGCCTGCCCTGAAATCTGAAGTGGTGTTCTTGAAAGGTCAATGTCTTCAATCCAAGGATTCACCTGAAGAATCTCATTTATAGTCTGCAGCACTCTGTCTCCCCTTATCCCTCTGCAACCTTGTAAAGACAACCATCTCAAAGTGGCATTCTTATGTAAACTCTTGAAGATTCTGATAAAGTCATCTGGTCTCAAAGTCTGATCATCATATATCCCAAGTCTTGTCAAGCTTTCATTGGTCGTTAGCATCTGCAAGATGGCTGCAAGTCCATCTCTTCCTATTTTGGTTCTGCCTCCACCAAAGGTTACTGACCTAAGTGTAATGTTGGCTTGGAATTGCAGGGTAGAGAACCTGCTCAAAGGGCATAATAAATGCTCCACTCCTATGCCACCAAACCAGTTTCCATCCAGATACACGCTTTCCAAGCTCTTGTTCTTGAAAAGTCCAGCTGCAACATAGACTACTCCCTTGTCTTTCAGACATGTTTTCGACAACTTTACCTCTTTGAGGGACTGATTTTGTTCCAAAACCCAGCGAAATTCCTTTGCCCACTTGGATTTCAGCCTTACCCCAGTCATGTCAAGCGACTTTACAGTAGAATTCAACCCAAGAGAGCAAGCAACTCTGCAAGATCCAACAATGTCTAGTCTGTAAATCCTCAATGTGAAGTTTTCGGGTACAAACTCTACTATCTTGGAGGTTTTGTCTCCACTCTCTCCACTCCAAACATGAACTTCCATTACCCTATTTCTTCCTAAAACAGCAGATATGAGTGGTGTTGCTGTGATGGAGCTCGAGTCGAAAATTGTCAGCAACTTCAACATGGAGTTGGCTTCAATCATCTTCGAAAGCTCCTCGGCACCTTTGGACCCAATTGAATCCTCCCATATCTGCAACTCTTCCAAGCAATCATTCACTTTAAGAGCAGAAGCAAGAAATGTAGCTCCAACAGTCCCTATACTAGACTCCGAAAACAGAATCTCCTTGATCACATTGTTTCTCCTCAGAATCCCAGAAAGCTCTGATAAACATTCTGCAGTAAATCTGTTACGTCGAAACACAACTTGCTTGATATTGCAGTTGTTGTCCAGCAACAATCCAAGACTCTGCAGTAGTTCTGACTCCCATTCAACACAGTGCAACTCCAAGTTTCTGAGAGATGGCTGGGTGTCTTGTGCTGTTGCTAACTCAATGAGGATGTGGGCAAGGTGAGTACTGCTGTCTTTTTCAATGTTGATGTTCATGGAATTCTCAGTTTCTTGGTAACATCCTGAAATTGGCTGAGAAAGGTAGAAGGAAATGCTGTGAAGGTTCAGGCTTTCTGTTTTAATTGCTTGCAGAACCCATTGTAGATCTTTGAGGTTCTGGTTCTTTGCCATTTTCACACCAGATCAAGAAGCCTTTTTTTCCTTCACCAGATATCAGGAACAGCGATATCAGGAAAGTTCCATGACCATGATCACTATTACCCTTCAAAGGGTATCCTGAAATGAGCCTGCAAGTATAGCACAACAAAGGAGGTACCACACTATGCCTTTCATACCCGTCGGAGAAATATAAATTAATTATATATATATGGGGTCTTTTAAAGAATTTGGCCTCTCATTTCATCTACACATTCTATGCTGGTATTCTTAAGCTTCTTAAACCTTGATACACTCAATATATGATTCTATACTTGGGTTTAAAGGCATTCCCTTTCAAAGAAAGAAACTTTTTCTTGAAAATCATCACATTTTCTCTCTCTCTCTCTCTCTATCTCTACACTTTTTCTCTGTTCTCTCTCTTCCACTGGGATTGAAATAAATCATCACATTCAACTCACCAAATTAAGCAGTAGAAGAAAATTATTTTAACCGGGTATAAAGTTCATGACTTTTAAGATCAGGTGAAAAAAATGGAGCTTGTATGTGAAAACATGTAGGAGTGTGTATTAACCTTTTTTGACCTTTTGGGGTTGTGAATAAATTAAATGATGGGTCTGCAATTGCTTTTCCCCCCATTGAAAAGGATGATGGAATCCTATAAAGGCACAAGAAAAAGAAGCAACTTTAGTGTTGGACAGGTTACCCTCATTTTAAGTGGATCTTATTATTTTAAGGGTGTGTTTGGACATCAATTAAAAAATGTAAAAATTCCATAATGCTATTTTTACATTTTTAATTGATGTACAAACATGTCCTTATAAAAATAAAAATATATATTTTATTAATACAATTGTCATCAGTATTATCGAATTTATAATATTTTGTTTAATTAAATTAAAATTTTAATTTATTAGTGTGTAAAATTATAGTATGATCAAATTAAATTTTATTTTAATAAATTACCCAACATATGTAAACAAAAAATCATTGGGGAACCAAAAAAAAAAAAAAGGCCCTGCAAACGCGGCGTTTGGAGCTGGCCACGGTGGTGAATTATGGTCGTGTACAGCAACTGCAAAAAACGGTATAAATAGCCTCGGTTACCGTGCAATGGAGCCACATATCCGTTGATGGTGGTGATGGCATCAGCACCGTTGAAAATTAGGCTCTCTTTTCTAATACGTCCAGAGTGTGATGGGCCCTACCTTGTTAGAATTATATTTCCTTTATTTTTTTAATATTACATCCATATTTTTTATTTATCTATATGTATGTATGTATGTATGTATGTATATTTCACATGTTAGGTAATGGCATGTTTGGGAAATTCTATTATTGTCATTTCCATGAGAAAGTGTGTTCCAAAAAGTTGGTGCCAAACAGCTGTTTTTGGCTTCTGCTTCTCTGGTATTTATGTTCAAATAACTGTCAGCTCATTGTAGTTGAAGAAATTCATTGGTGAAATTTATTAAAAAATAAAAATTTCTAACCCATTATATAAGATTTTGAACCAAACATGCCCTAAATGTGATTGATTGACAAAGATGAGTCTGTCTTACTTAGTTCTACTTCTACAGCATATCAGCAGCAAGACCTGAACTTGATGAACACCCATCAAATATCATATGCACCTCTGTGCATGTCACATGTATCTGTCTCAGTCATGGATATATATATATTGAGGGAGAGAGAGGGGAGGGGGTGGGGGAGGGACCAAATAAATGGTATATAGAGTGACTTGGAAAACCAACAAGGCACATCCTGCTCCGTGAAGTTTGGATAAGAATCAACAAATTGACCACACAAGAACAGTTTTAAAACAAAGAGGAACTGAAAATTTTGGTATACCAAAATGCAATTCCATTAAAGACGGCTAAACATTGCCAACCAAGACCATCATGGCAACTCTTTATAGCATATAAGCCAAAAATTTAACCATGCCAGTAAAGACAACTAGAAAATTAAATCACAGATAGCCTCAAAACATGACCTTGAAATTTTTCCAAGGAGAGAAATTGCTCAAGAAATGTCTCAAGTCAGACAAGAAAATACAGAAGTAACAAGAAATGATCTAATGTCGACCATTGTGTTTATTCAGGTGCGTGCGAGGAGAAGCAAAATCAAAATTTCCAACTCACAATAGAAAAAGAATATGTAGTAAACTTGTTTGGATTCTCTTGTGATAAAACACGAACAAGAAGTATTTTGTAAATGAGTTTGCAGGGATATATAGATCAATATCCGACCAATGTTTTCACACTTGTAATTCAACCAGACAAATACAATCTTAAAAGAAAAACAAATTCAGATATTATAAGATGGAGGCAAGAAGCAGCAATTTTGCCAGGCATTACAACAGTTCAAATAAAATTTTAGATAATGAAAAAAATAATAAGAGACTAGGGTTTAATGTACTACTGCTTTTGTGCCACACTGGAGATGGGCAATATAGGAACCCGGAACAATACCGTAACCCGGACCAATCTTCCTGAGTATATATCCCGCAATCTGATTTTACACTTCACTCGAATGCCAATAAAGAAGACTAAGCTTTTTACTATCAGAAGAAACCCAAAAAATGAAAATGGAATGTCAAACCTTACACAAAACTCCTGTATCTGGTTTCTCTCTGAATGCGTATACTTGGAATCAAGAACCCTCGTTAGCACTATAAGACCAAACCCTTACAAACTGAAGTATAATAATCAGGAAATTGTATGAGAAATTCACAATTCTTCATCTCTGCAACCAGATTTTCTTCACCTACAATTTACTTTTCAACATCAAAGTAACAGATCTTCTACGCAGCAATTCCTGAAATTATTATTCATGAAAGAAACACAAAAAAGAAGATTATGTGTGAGTATTGTGGACAACACTTTTTAATCTAAAAATATTAGTAAAAGATTAAGGTGATTATCATTGATAACTCTTTCAAGTTTTAATCAGTAAAAGTTACGTAGTCAACACAAAGCACCACTGCATGCGCACTGGGAAAAATTTGTTTCACTACACCATAAAGATATTCATTTTTAGGATTGTTCATTTCATGTTCGAATAAAAACGAAAGGGAACCAATTCACAAATCAATGCACGCTAACAAATGTGCAGAGCATGAATAAAATTGTCCATAACTGGTATCAAAAGCATAATTTAAAGCAAGAGAGGTAACAAGAGAAGGTCATTTATAGTTGCATAAATTGCAATGGCATATGATAGATTCAGTGGGAGTATTCTTTAATGTCCTAGCTTCATGTAAAGTCTAAAATATATTAAGAGAAAAGAAATAGGAGTAGTGCATTACTAATTTAAGCATTATGAGAAAGTAGTCCAGTTAAATCGCACAGCAAAATTTGCATCATGATG
>NW_019014680.1:1769402-1788651 GCF_000150535.2 Carica papaya | reverse complement strand
TTGACTAGAAACAGGAGAAGGGCCCCAATTTACTCCATTATTTCCAAATGAAACTCCAAAGCCCCTGCCTACAGAACTTAAGTAACCACCAGAAGTGGTGGAATTTACTCCACTGTTAAGACCCCCATTTCCCCAGACATTTCGGTTTGCTGAGTTCAAAACAGAATCATTTCTTCCAGTCCCAGCATTATAACCAATAGGTGTGTTATACCTGTTTGAATTTCCACTATAATATGGACTCAGCATTCGCCCATATCCTACATTACTACCAAAGTTTGAACTTGCACTATAGCTTGGACTCAAACCTGACTCCAAGTTCATACCTAATCCATAACCAGTTGTACCATATGCAGCATAGCCACTCCGGCCACCACTAAGAGGACTAAACCTATCATCCACCCTGACTCCGAAACCTCCAACTGAGTTTAGATTATAACCCTGAGCATAACTATTAAGGAAGCTACTTGCTCTATTCAAACTGTAATTATTATATCCTATAAGAGGGCTTCGGCTTGGCCCTGGGGATAGCTCTTTCGGGACTGCCCTCTTAACCTCAACCATTTTACCATTGAGTTCATGAAATGTTTTATGCAGCACTCTATCCACTGCATCCTCAGCATCATAAGTGATGAAGCCAAACCCTCTTGGCCTTTGCGTGTTATGGTCATACATCACCACAACATCAGTAATTGTACCAAACTGATCAAAGTACTTCTTAAAGTCACTCTCAGTAATAGAAGATGGTAAACCTCCAACAAAAATCTTCTTTGTGCGCCCATGTCCAGGAGAACCATGAGGGCTGCTAGCAATTCTGTTTAAAATGTGTTGATCATCTCTGGGTACAGCCTTCTTTGCTTCAACCTGAAAAGTGAGAAACGACTAGCCAAAATCAAATACATTGTCTCAGTTTGAAAGCTAACAATTCTAATCAGATTATACCCAAATCAAATTATATAAGGCCACTGCTGCATGACGAGATTTGAATTAGAATTAACATCTCAAGACTACAAGTTTAGACATTTGGACTCATTTACAGCTGAACTTCAATAAATTCCTGATTTACATTCAAATCCTTAAAAGGATATTCTGAGACTATGCAACTTACCGAGCGACCATCAATCATGTGCTTATCCATGATTACTCTCTCGGCAATAGCAGGATCTGCAAAGACGATGAAACCAAAGCCACGGGCACGGCCAGTGGCACGATCTCTCATGATCACTGCCTCCACCACCTCTCCATACTTGCTAAAATATTCTTTGAGACGTTCTTCATCTGTGTCCCAAGAAATCCCACCAATGAAGAGCTTACCAAGATCTGATTCCATCTTTTTCTACAATCATCACCCCATCAATCAATTATTTAAACCCAATACCAAAACAGTAGGCAGAAGACCACACCATTTGACCAATTCATTAAAAACAGAACTATCCACTTAAATTCCACAACTTAACTTCACAATTCAATGAGAATTTCTCATCAATCAATCATTTTCAAGTCTTCCGCATGGGAACCAATCTAAAACCATGTAATCACAAGTAATCGTATTGATTATACATTAAACCAAGCATTATAAGAATCCAGATTGCAAGACCATAATCTTCTAAAAAAAAATACGGCAAAGATGACAATACGCCAAAGTAAAACTGACAGAAAAGATACCTTATATGATAATTTAGACAGAACCGGATTGGTGGCCTGATCAAAGACAAAGTGGGTGATGGTCAAATCCAATATAGGATCATGGGATCCTTCAACAAGCAATCAGAATACAACCCACAATTCCTGATAATCGAAAAGGCAAAGCAAATGAAGCCAAACGGAGAATTAGGCGGATCAAATTAAATACCCATATGAGATTGAAGAGAGATCAAGAGGAAGGAGCCAAAAAAGGAAAGAAAATTCACCATTTTGGAGATGACCCAGAGGAGAATATGAGGGGAAACTAAGATCTGCGAGAAGGAAGAGGAAGAAGAAGAAGAAAGAAAACAGGGCAAGAGATGTTGTTGTTCATTTTATTTGTCTAAAAGCTCCTCCTCCTCTCTCTTCTTCTTCTCTCTCCATCTCTCTCTGTTTTTATTTATTTTATTTATTATTATTTTTTATCTTTCTTTGGTTATTCCACTCCTCTTAATTAAATCAAGAGAAATGGAATTTGTAGCTAGAGAATAGTCAGAGAGAGACACAGAGAGATTATATATTAATAGAGAGAGAGAGAGAGATTGGCAAATCCTCTGGTGTAAGAATATTTGGAGGAGCCTAAAGAGTGATGACAGAGATGATGACCTTTTAAAAAAAAATTTAAAATTTCATTTCAAAAATAAAATATCATTTTTCTAATTTTTATTTTTCCATAGAAGTTAATGGAGGAATATTTTTATTTTTCACAAATATCTTTAATTTTTAATTTTAATTTATGTAACTTAATGGAGTTTTTTTTTTTAATTTAAATTACATATAATAAACTATTCCTTGCATGTTAGAACCAAAATGAAATTATACACAACTTTTTTTAGCCTTGTTTTCTTTTTCTATATGCATATAAATAATTGAAAATATACTTTTTTGAATTACTTTTACTTTGGTAATCATAAATTTATTTACTTTAGAGGGTGGACAAAAGTTTGATTTTTTTTTTTACCATTAAAACAAGTTTTATTTTTAATTAACCTTTTTTTTTTATTTTAAATGTCAATTTTGCATGTAATATTACATGAAAATTGTACATGAATCAACCATATGGATACCCTTGGAAAAATTCAAATTGGTAAGTAAATTAAACAAATTTCTGTTTTTGATTTGAATCCAACTCATATGGGTAAAAGACCTAATTCAATAAATAAGATACAATGAGTTCAAACAAGATTATTTTATTGTAATTATAAAATAATATATGAAAAAAAGATATAATACAATTTGTAATAATAATATAGTATATAACTAAAAAAAAAATTAATTTTGTATTTTTTTAAAATTCTCAAATTAGTTACTTAAACTACCTAAAAAAATTACCATTTTACTGGACTGAGAATGACAAAACAACTACTAATTGAATTAATGTTTTGGTTAAACCATCATTTCACCTTGCTTCTTAAAAGCACTTATTAATTGTGGATTTGGTCTGTGTTTAAAAGCTAATTAATTAACTGCTGGATTTTGTGTATAAATTTATCTACCTTTACACCATTCATGGAATTAGTCTAAATTATAGCCTGAAAATTCATGACAATTATTTTTATTTATATATATATATTAACTAAATTTTATGATTTTATGTATGAAATTCATATAAATTTTTTTAAAAAATACCTTTAAAATTTTAATAATCTTAAATATAATATGAGAGTTAGATATTGACACTACCAGTTTGGTGACATGCTTTCTAACCACATCTTCACAAACTTAAAAATGAAAGAGCTTAATTAAAAAAAAGTCCCACCCATTAAAAGATTATCAGTCAAGATCAACAACAAGGCTTCTATTTCAAGTGTTCAGAAAAAAAAAAAAAAAAAAGGGCAACCTAAATCTATTTGATAAAGTGGTTTTATAGATACATAAATTATTTCACTCCCCTACTTTATACTTTATATATATATATATATATATATATATATATACACACACACATATACATATATACAAATTTGTAACAATTAGAAAAAGAATTGACTAACTATCATACAATTCTAACTCAAAAATATTGCAACTAAAGAATATTTAAAAAAAAAAAAGAATAAAGAGGAAAAAAATTAAATATTAATATAATTTTTTTTATTCAAAATTTTTACTAATTTTTAAATAAGTAAATTCAATACTTAATTTTTTAAAATAATAAGTATAATCTTTATATATTTATCGCTTATTATTTTTTTAAATGATAGGTAAAATTTTATAAATAAAATTTGATATATTAGGTATACTTTGTATATAAACAAGTAAATACAGGTGCGACAAAATGTATTAGTTACGAATAATAAAAACATTGAATGACGTAATAAATATATAAATTATTGTAGATCTTCGTACTTAATCGATGTGAGATTAATATTTCTTAATACGTTTTAATTCCTTGTAAGATTGATAGAAGAGATGACATTTGAGAGAAAGCAAAGATTTAGCAAACAAGAGCTGCTGAGATCTTTATCTACTTATGTTAATTTTCTTAACAGTAATTGTACTAGTTAATCAAAAGATACAAGCAAGCATAAGCTAAGACACGTACTTACTCTCAAGTATTAGCTAAACTAAGAACATTCCTTATACTCCAAATCCAACTCACTCTCCTTAACTACCATCTGAATTGGCTTCTTCTGCCTTTATTATAAGCTACCATCAAAGCTCTTCCTGCTCGAAAAAGCTAAAACTGAATTACTCTCGAGAAAAGACTAAAAAGGAACAAGACAATTTTTCAATAGTTTGATGCAGGAGTGTCCCATGTCTCTGGAATGACATTGTTGAGCAAACAAGAATCGAATTGACTGGAAGTGAAAGAAGACATCGATGAAAAAGAACGATCTTCTTGTGCATTCACTATCTCCTCTAACATCTCCGCAACTTCTTCCATGGTTGGCCGGTCTTGAGGCGAATGTGACACGCATTTAAGGGAGATATTGAGCAAAGGGAAAGCCATCCATTGCCTTGCAGCTATATTCACTTCCTTGTCGAAAACTTCTCCAGTCCATTCTTCCTTCACCACAGCCTTAACCCATTTAGGGAGGTCTATTCCAGTTTTCTCGACTGTTTTTCCTGTTAGCAGCTCGAGTAGGATGACACCAAAACTATAAACATCTCCTTGTTCGCTTGGAAGTTTCTCCGGAGCTGTATAGCCATTAGATGCAAAAGGAAGAACCTTTTTTGGGTCTAGGAATCTTGAAATTCCATATTCACTTATTAGTGGTTCCTTATTTTCATCCAACAGGATGTTTGAAAGCTTGAGGTTGCCATGAGGGATAATCTCCCTACTGTTGGATCTCTGATGTATGAAGTTTAGTCCCCTTGCAATGCCACGGGCTATCGATACCCGAAGTTTCCAGGAAAATTCTGTCCGTCCTTCAATATAATCTGAAGGTTACAAACAACAATCTCTGAGATATTCATGAAAAAAATCTTGGAGACAAAGCATGAATTAAACCAAATGTGAGTAATGAGGGTATACTTTCCAGCAAGTTGAATAGGCTGCCATTGCTTTGATACTTGTAAATCAGAAGCTTTTCTTCATCCGTTGAATTGTATCCGACTAGGGGGAGAATGTTGGGATGTTTCAAGTTCCCAATTTTTCCCGTTGTGCTGGAAAATTCTTCAAACGAGACCTGCAAGTTTTTCAATCTTTTGACAGCATAAACATTTTTGTTCTTTAGTGTAACTTTGTAAAGGCTGCTGCAAATACTCTCACCCTGCAAATCAGCTGTGCCCTCGATGAGATCATCAAACGTGAACCTCTCAATCTCTTCAACAAAGAATACAAGATCCGATTTCTTTCCCTCCAGCTTCATTTCCTCTATATCCTTGATTGGAGAAACTCTCAGAGGAGAGGCCTGAAGAGCCTTTAGAATCTCCCTCTCTTTGGCTAATTTAGCAGTTTTCTTGCTCAGTGAACATATAAACAACATGAACAGTCCAATTCCAAGAACCAACAGCAAGAAAATGATCCAATTTGTCGACCATTTGGACTTTCCAGACGGAGAAGAACTCTTAGGAGCCTCTGCTGGTGGTGACACTGAATCTGTTTGTTCCACCAAGTTTCTGATGCTACTCATCTGTAAACCCTTTGGATTCATTGAATGCTTTTTTACATGCTTAAACTCTTTGTTGAATGATGGGAGGATGCACGAAAAACAATTCTTGGAGATATCCAATCTCCTGAGGTGTTTCAACTTTGATAGCTCCACAGGCACTGTCCCACTCAAGAGATTTCTGCTGAGGTTCAGATAGGTTAACTTTCGGCAATCTGATAATGAATTAGGAATACTTCCGTGGATGAGATTATTTGCTAGGCTAAGAACTTTCAGGCCATGGAGCTTGCATAAGGAATCTGCATCAATCCTGCCACTAAGATTCAAGCTTTCTAGTCTGATTTCTGTTATCGAGGTTCGTTGCAGATTGCACTTAACACCCTTCAAGTTACATGGGCGTGGCAGAAACAATCCGTTCAAGCTTATCTTGACACAGTTTTGAGGATCAACAGCTCTTATGAACTTGAAAAGGTAGTCAGATTCCAACATCTCATCTGCGGTAGAGACTGTAAACAAGAGATGAAGGACTGCTAGTCCTGTTAGATATAGAGCTTGCTTAGTCTGCATCTCTAGTAGCCTTCACAGTTCTTTGCTGACCTATCAGTAATCAAACACACAATCATGATCATATCTGGTCCTTTCTATGATTTCTTTTTTGAAGATTTCTCAAAACATATTCTCAAATGATATGTAGTTAATTCAGATCATACACCACCATCTCTTTGTTCTTTTTCAGGATATAGACATTTCATTTTGTTCTTCCCAAAGTTTTGAAGTTACAGAGAACTGCAGTCTCAAATGAACAAATCCAGTGATTTGATATCTTCTATGCAAATATTATAAGTAATCCATGTCTTGTCTGTTTGTTTGGTAATTGCTGAAAATTGGCAGTTCCAATGCTTCCACCTCTGCCTTGTTTGGTTATCTACTAATAATTAATTGAAACTTACACTGTAAAACTAATTACTTATATGAACTAAATTTCTAATCCTACCACCAACCCTGTTTCTTTTACATGGGACTAAAAAACTTCTTATGCAGAAACAGTTTCTTTTCTTTATCCAAGTAAGGTTAAGGTTCAGGTTTAATGCTAAATAGGGTTTGAAATTAATCAGAACACAATTAAAAAGATCAGAACGAAAAAATTTCTTTTCGACCAAGTAATTGAAGGATCATCGTATATAGTCAAAGTTCCGTGTCATCTGAAAAGTAAAATATTGAATCATTAGCACTCCAAAACAATACTTTTCTCCTCAAGAAAGACCTAACAGATCAAGACATTTTTGCTCTAATTGTCATCTTCTACCTTAAAAGGATTATTATTCAAGTCTTGTGCATTGGGAACTCACGGACAAAAACCTACCAATGTCAACGAAAAAAAGTTTAGTGTGAATCCATCCTTTCTTGCCTTTGGAAATGGAGGCCATGGCAATCCAGTTCAAGCCAGGTAAGCAATACTTTTCCAACAAATATGAGTGTGACAGCAAAACAACAAATATATATATATATATATATGTTATAATTACATTTTATATTATAATTACAAAAAGTTCCTCTGATTTTTGAAGGGTTGCTTCTCCAAGGCTGTTTTTATGAAAGAGTGAATTGTTTGCTTCAGAGTCTCAATCACTAGTTGGCAAACCAAACTAGAACATATAATAAACAATTCGACACATTCATCCTACCTCACCATTATATATATGTATATATATAGCATTTTTGACTTCATTCAAAATAATCCAGCTCAATAAGAAAACCTTTCATACAAGAAACTAATAGACGAAATCTCAATAATCTTCAACCGTAAAATAATAATATTGAATATTTTTGTAGAAAGTTTCTATGTACAGATTCAACAAAATCCCCCACACAACTATACAATCCAAATTCTTCCTGGACTTCAAACTTATCGAATATTTCTCTTTTTTGAAAGAGAAAAAAGAAAAGGTAATAACAAAAAAAAAAAATGAATGCCATCACCTTAAAATCCCCAGATAATATTCATTAGACTACTGATTAAGAAAAAAAAACAAATGGGAAAAGTAAAAAAAAAAAAACATATTCGGCTGGTTTTTGCCATTCATATAATCTGTGATCCTTAGATCATTAACAAGCACTATCTTCTTTAGTTGTCGTCATCATCAGCATCATTAGTTTTCGTCATTATCAATTCCATCAAAGAAGGGATCTTTCAGAAGCTCGGATGCAGAGGGTCTTGCACGCGGCTGAGCAAGGCACTTCTCGATGAATGCCTTCACCTCTGGATCCCTAACTTTGCTCAAAGCCTGAGGTCTCACTCCAGATGATACCTTTTTGTATATCTTGGCTACACTGTCACATTCACTGTAGGGAATTTCCACTGTTACCATCTCCAACACACACATTCCGAATGAGTATATGTCAACCAATTCTGTGTAGTCTTCATCGTAGAGCTCCGGTGCCATAAACTCTGGGGTGCCTAGAATTGAATGCGCTATGTGACTCTTTCCAGTTACAGCAGCCAAACCCAGATCACCAATCTTGACCTATTGATTAAGACAAAATGACAATAAGCAATACAATTTCAGACTAGGTCTAAGGAATAGATACAACAAGACTGTTCATATATCTTATGTCTCAATGAATTACTGTATATAGACAATATCATGTTCTAACTGAAATCCAGCAAAACTAGATTCAGAAATTCCCAGCTAACTTCTCCATAGATTTTGTGCATAAGAATTTATATGAAGGAACATCTCTCAAACCATTACAACTTCTTTCATTAGCTTCAAAATAGCGTATAAGAATCATTTTCCTTTCTTTTCCTTTCCTATGTCCTTACTGTTTTCTCAACAACCAAATATGTCCATCAACTAAAAAATCAATTAACAGAGAAAATTAAAAAAAAAAAGGCAAAAACCACATACCTGACCAGTATTGCCATTGACAAAGACATTGCTACAATTGAGATCCCTATGAATGATACAAGGCTCATGGGTATGCAAATAGTCCAAACCCTTCAAAATCTGCTTTGACCACTTTTTCAAAGCCTTCATAGAAACATGTCTGTGCTTCTTCCTGTACTCCCTCAAATTCCCAGAAGTACAAACCTCAGTGATGAAATTCAGATGGTTGTGCACATCATCTCTCCATACCTTGTACAAAGAGATGATATTCTTGCTGGTTAAGTTTCTCAGGAGTTTAACCTCAGAGTAGAGCCTGTCAATCATGGCTGGATCATTGGAAAAATTCCTCAGCTTGACTTGGTTCCATGCCACCTCTATGCCTTCTTCTTGATCAAATGCACGGTAAACTTTTTTAACAGCACCACAGCCGAGCAATTCACTGTACCGGCCATACCTGCCGGTAGGATCAACCTCCACAAATGGCTCTGCGTCCTTATCAGATGGGTCAGGATTTGCACTTGGCATCTACATTCAATCAAGATTATGAAAAAGTATTAGCTGAACAGAGAGACTTTTGCTTGATCTTCAAGTACACCGAACAAGAAAAAGAAACTAAAAATCCAAACAAGAAAAAACTAGGTTAGACCATGAAAAAGTGATTCTTTCTGATTTTCTTTTAATCCAAACATGTGGGAATTATACAAAGATTACGAAATTATATCTAACAGAAAAGACCCCGTAATCATAATTCTCAAAGAACACAGAATCTTGACCTAAACATGGAAGAAAAACGATGATAAACCAATATATTTTCAAATAAGACAGACCAACAAGAAACATAATGAAATCTCCCAAACAAGTTCCAATATTTACAAGATCAAACCCACAAAGAAAACAACCTCAAAGCAAGCAGAATTGAACAATCTCTTTTGATAATAGAAGAAAACAAGAGATTTTTCCAAAATTAAATAGGGTTTAAAGCTTAGACAATCAAGAAAAAAAAAAAAGATAAGAGAGATGAAAAAAAAAAAAGTGAAGAGAGAAAAGAAGATACTCACCATAAACAGAAAGCGTAAGAAGAAAAAGATGAAGGTTCTTGCTAGAAGAAAGTAGCCAGAAGCTCTCCGCCAAAAAAGCAAGTTTACAGAACAGAAAGTATGGAGAAAAGTTGAAGGGTTTTGGAGGTGGGTATATATAGGAGGTTGAGAGGTTTAGTGGGTTAATTATGATTAATTTAATCAGTATTAGGAAATTAAAATGCCGTTTTAGATTATAATTATACTCCTCCTCCATAACGGTCTACCTCAAAAAGATATCCAAATAAAAGGAAACTCAGGAAAACTAATTCCAGAATTTAAATAATTTAAACTAATTATTTAATTAACGAAAGCGCATGAATTAAATCCGATTTTGATTTCTTCTTAGGGTTCTCCCACTGGTTTAGGGATTTGATCAGTAATATCCAATTCGTTACAGGGAGTTCCAAAAAATAATCTACTGATAAAGTCAACTTTCTCAGGTTTAAATCTGGACCGTTCATGTCGGAATCTGCGTCTTTTGGGTTGATCCCACATGGTTTCTACGGTCCAGATTAAGCTAGGGACTCCCAGTAGATTGGGTGGAAAAGAAGTCCACTCTCTTCCAAATATTTCTGTCGGTCCAGTCAACGCAGCTACAGGTATGGCTTGTTTGGCTTGCAAGAAAATTTATGATTTTCTGTTCTTCCAGTTAAAGAATCATGATTGGATTAAGATAATCCATATTACTAAAATTAAAAAAAAATATATATATATATATATATATATATATTAGACCACCCAAAATTTGGGTGATTATTTAAAAAATTATATTTCTTAATTGGTTGGATAATAATAATTAGATTATACAAATTCAATGGATTATATATGTAGTTTAATGATAATTTGGATATAAATATCTGTAATTTAATCCCATTATTTAAATATTGGCCTGCCTCAAAGATAATTATTACTCGCATGAAATTTTTTGTCAAGGATAATAATTAGTAATTAAGCATGATATTAGCTGTTAAATGTATCTTCAAAATTAAGATTAATATATATACATACATTTACATATATATGAATTCGTATACCCCAATATAATTATCAATCATTATTAATGCCTAAAAAGGTAATTTTGAATCAATCAATAAATATATGTATATATATATATATATCTAACATATTAGATAATTATTGATCACGGGAAATCCTTAATCAAGGATATTAGGTTAGTGATTAAGCATTGTATAACTAGTATTCAACTAACTTGAAAAATAATTAAGATATAAAAATAAAAAGTGATTTATAAATTAAGTGCATGTAATTATATATATATATATATACATATGTGTGTGTGTGTGTGTGTGTGTGTGTGTGCATTTGTCTTGTGATGCCATGCATGCTTTTGCATGAATTATGAATAATGCATGAAGCAACATGTGATCTCTTTTACCATGTAACGTAACATGTGAAGCATGTGAAAACGACCCATCTTCGTTCAATGCACTTGTCTAATGTATATATATATATGTTTTTAGCTATTAATTATTGATTAAAATTGTCAAATACTATAATAATCAATATTATATACTATTTAAAATCTTAAATTGATTTGTACAAGGTTGGCTCATCATAATTGGAATCATGATACAGCTGGAATATGAATGTGTGTCTGTATATAAATATATATATATATATATATATATATATATATAACGTCAAGTATTGTATTAGATTAACTTTACCTCATTAAAATTAAATTTATTTTTAAATTAATAATTATTGTAAATAAAAATATTGATAGATTTGTATAGTTTAAAAATTTTTACTTTATAACTATATTTGTGATATTTAATTTAATAAAACATATAATTTAATTTAATAATATATTAATCGTACTGTAACGAATAAATTATGATAAATATTAATTTTAATAATTAATTTTTATTAATTATAATTATCACAATAATTAAGAATTTGAATTAATTTTTTTTAATTTTT
Organism: Carica papaya; assembly: GCF_000150535.2. Next base: position 1,777,008 of record NW_019014680.1, on the reverse strand, counting down.
AAAAAGATAAATAAATCATTAGGAATTACTAGGGGCGGTGCCTTGTGTAATTAGAAGTATAATCTTAGAAAAAGAAAATACTAGTTACGTATAAAACTCTTTATATATATATATATGTATATATATATGCATGAGAACCTTTTAGTTAATCTTTTGGCTTGACACATCATTATGTTATTAATTTGATTAATTAATTAAAAAAGTCATATTATAAAAAAAAAATATTGATGAGATATATTATTTCTATGTAAACAACATAACATGTTTAGACCTACTTAATTTGTTTTGTTATGAAATGTCAAATGAGTTTACAAATTAAAATTTTAATTTAACTTAATATTGCTATTAAATATATATTATAACATATATATATATGATGTTTGCATGTATGTATCTAATGTACCAATATATATATTTCTATATGCATAATGTGCATATCAATATATCTAATTTGTTAATATATTATATATTATTGAGATCAATTTATTTGAATAGTGAAATAAGTTTAAACATATTTAACTTGTTTGAATCAATTTTAACGAATTTGAACGTATCAACTCGTTATAATAACCTAAATCTATTTAGATAAAAGTTACATTGTAAAAACTTGGAACTTAAAAGGAAATAAGGTCATAAATTAAGTGCGGAAGCGAAATAATAGAATTTAGAATGCCCAATGGAGTTACAAGAATGACCATTCTAAAAGAACAAACAAAAATCAAAAAAATAAATAAAAGACAGTATGCTGAGCATTCTAGGACGACTTTCACGAGATTTTGAAGGGAGTTCAGGTGGTGAACTATTCACAACTCTCTTATTGATCGGGATCTGAGTCTTGGTCCTCTTGATCTGAAATAGTTAATAAAATGGTGAGCTATACTAGTCCAGTAATAATATCACACTATTCACCGATACAGAAACTGAAGGTTGGTAAAAATCATAAAACAACCAATAGAACTCTTGATTTAAGTAAATTCATTTATTGTAAGGAAAATAATTTATTGCATATATTTACTATTGCAAAATTTTCAAAATTGACCTATAGAGACAATAACTCAAATAACATTCCAATATCATATTCAAGTAAGTAAGAACAATAATTTTTTTTATTTGTCTACTGATATCCCTATGAGCCCATAGAGATATCCCACTATGCGTGAACCAATATCCAATATTGTCGACTAACCGACTGTCCCCATACTTCGTCCGATATGAGGGTAAATTAGGCAGTCCCCATACTCCGTCCAGTATGGGCGCCAAAAATACCATTCCACGATACCCCATTAGGTATGAAGCAACATTCACGGTAGGGTTCCCTATATACCCGGTCCATCCATCATCTTTCAGGATATCCAGTAAGGCTACCATTCATTAATTTACGTGACCAAATAATTTTTCATTTGCATATTAATTTTTAATTTCACAAATCAACCGTCAATCACGCAAGATAAACAATATATATATCAAGGAAGCACAACTAAATCGTTTAACCATTCCAATATATCATAATGTATTTAAAGTTGTAAATTTAATAATTAGTTAGACATGACAATTAAAGAACTAACCGATTCCAGCTCTATTATTAACCTGTAATTATTCTCAAGTTTCAAAATTATACAAAATACAATATTATCGATTATTAAGCTTCAATTCCATAACAGAAAATAAGGTGAGAGATTCTTATCCGAATCAGTATCTAAAATATCGAACTTTCTACTGCGCCTATTGGCGGTCCCTGGATTCCATGAATTTTTTTTGCGGATATTAAAACACGCTTCATGTACCTAAAAATACCCAAAAAAATCCAAAATCGATATTAAAAACCATTTTCGGCCAATTTTGAAATTTCAGCACAGTGGCACTGTCGTGCTCCAGCAATGGCACCGCCATCCGCGGCCATGGTTTGTCTTGGTCTGACCAGTTTCAGCCGATTTTATACCCATATATGCGAGAAAACACGTTAGGGGTCTCAATTAGCCGAAAAAAGTTAAAAAAACAGAAGCCTACTAGCAGTAGGATTTTTTGGTGTGGCGGTTCCGCCAACTCACCTTCGCGGCTGGGCATTTTTCTTCAGTCAACCTATAGAAAATAGAACGGTGAACACAATTGTAGATAAATTGCACGAAACAGAAAACGGGAAACGGAAAACAGGAAGGGGCTCATCGGAGGCAGTTGCCAATTTTGCTTGCGATGGCGCCGCTGGACTGTCCACAATTTTCGGCTCATTCATCATTTTTTACTCTGATTTGGCTACGAGGGTACTTGAAATCAAATTCCGAGCGGATAGGAGAATTTTTACCTTTTTTGATGATCAGATGTGGCTCCGGCGCGGCAACGGGCAGCGGTCGGCTCCCTTCTATGGTGATTGGTTCTTATTCTCCGAGGGGAGGCTGTCGGCTAGGGTTTAGATTTGGTGTGATGCGAAATATTTATACCTGTCTCGCGTAAATCTGGACCGTTTATCGCGTTTGATCTTGACCGTCTGATCGTGTTTACAGAGAAAATGAATTTATACCATTCATCACAATTTGATCTCAATCATCCGATCGTATTTAAAGAGAGAACAAATCTGAACCGTTCATCATATTTAATTGCGACCGTTCGATCGTACCTAAGGAGGAAATGGATCCAGACCGTCCACGCACGCGGGAACGCTTCCGGGTTGTCCAATCACGGGGCATGCAGATCGTCAGTGTAGCGCCCGGTCCGAGAAGGAGAAGGAAAAAAAAAAAAGAAAGCCACGTCGGCAGCCACGTCAGCAGGCCCGGTCAGCAGTCCCGGCCAACCGAGGCCTGCCACGTGGCAAGACCACGTCGCTCCAAAAAGGGGCCACGTTGGCGATCCGCGTGGGTGCGATCCGACGGCCCAGATCAATCGCGCGATCGGACGGCCCAGATTCAATCAAAAACGAACGGTCCAGATTAAAACGAAATGGACGGCTGAGATCAAAAGGCAAGGGGTTATAAATAGAACCCCCACACCAGACCACAAACCCTAGCCGCCTGCCGCTCACCGGAGAAGACGAACCAGAGGCCGACCGCCGCCACCCGCCGCCGCACCGGGGAAATTTTCGACCGCTGATCGAGGTAAATTTCATACCCCCGACTCGTTTTTCCACGCTGATTCCTCCTGTGGCCAAATCGAAGCCAAAATCCCGGCCAAACGGCCGGAATACGCGGCCGAAGACCAGCGGCGCCGCCGCGCCCCCTCTCGATTTTTTCCTCCGACGAGGCCCTTCCCGGCCTCCGTTTGATGCAATTTTTATATCACCGTGATCACTATTCTTTTCTCTACAGGTTGACCAGAGCCGAATCACCAAACCCCGAACCTCACCGGAGAGCCGCCGCACCCGAGAGCGCCGCCGCCGGTAAGCTCCGCTTCTCCGTGATTTTTTGGCCCCCCGAGGGCCCTAGGGTTGTTTTCTTGCAGGGACCGATGCGAGTGTGGCCGAATTCGACCGGAAACGGTCGAAAACAGCCAACCCGAGGCGAATCGCCGTCGCTTGCGGCGGCGCCGTCGCCGGAGCACGGCGGAGCCGCCGTGCCGGAGTTGCGATATTGGCCAAAAAGGGGCCCTGAGCCTAATTTGAGATTTTTTGGAACACGTGCAGGTACCGTTAGTGTGTTTCAGTTCCCTGGAAAAAATTCAGGGAAAATTAGGGACGGCCTGTAGGCGCACTGTGAATCGTATTCGGATCCCGAAAACAAGTAAGGACCCCTCACCCTATTTCCTATCACGGTATTAAAGTTCAAAATAATAAAACGGTATTTCTTGAATTAACGAATGTGTGAAATTGCTTAAGGTTGCTAATGGAGCCCGAGTCTAGTGTGATTGATGATTTACTGTTATTTGGCCTGTTTTACAGCTTTAAATGCAGTATGAGGTTTGATGTGTTTATTTTATAGTTTCGTGTGCAGATATTACGTTTTTATTGGTTATGGGTTGAATGATTGAAAAACTGATACCGCATGTTGTCTGTTTGGCATGAATTACGATTTGCTTGTTTAAAATGTGAATTGATAATACTTACTGAGGAAGAGGAAAATGAAAGATTGTGTAGACTGATAACTGTATGATGGGGTCAGCCTGACTAGATATCCTGGGAGATTGTGGACGGACCGGGTCCGTAGGGAACCCTACCGGGATTGTGGTCTCACATGCCGGACGGGGTATGGAGATCTTATGTGTTTTGGCGCCCATACTGGACGGGGTATGGGGACGGCCCGTTTCACCCTCATACCGGACAGGGTATTGAGGTTTATGGTTTTGGCGCCCATACCGGACGGGGTATGGGGACGGCCCGTTTCACCCTCATACCGGACGGGGTATTGAGGTTTATGGTTTTGGCACCCATACCGGACGGGGTATGGGGACGGCCCGTTTCACCCTTATACCGGACGGGGTATTGAGGTTTATGGTTTTGGCGCCCATACCGGACGGGGTATGGGGACGGCCCTGGAAACTGATTATGAATGTTAAAGGTTAACGGGTAGCGGGACTCCTATAGACCCCCATGGATACTAGTAGGTTGGTAAATGAGAAAAGGATATGTTGTATAATGATTGAATTACAAAAGACGTGATAAGTGCTATGTTTTACAACTTATATTATTCCTTGATTGTGATAATGTTATTGTTTTTCTTATATTGTTTCATGAATTCCACCGAGGTAAGTGGATGGTAAAGGTTTTATCATAAATAAAAGGATTTGTTGTAAATCATGCTCCATTGGTCTTTTGTGTTTTTCTACCCACCTTTACCTCCGTGACGACGAGATATCGTGATGTTCTTACTGGGCTAGTGTAGCTCACTCCTTATTTAACCATTTCAGATCAGGAAGATATGGTTCCCGAGCCCGTTCCGCAGGAGGACGACGAAGGGGATGCCTAGAGACTCTGTAGTCATACTCATAGTTTTATTTTCGAGTTTCTCTTTTAGTTAGTTTAATCTTTTATATTTTAAGTACGTTTTTAGTTTTCGTGTAAGGGATGTTAACTGAAATTTTGATCTCGCTTCCGCATTTTATGTGTTTAAATACTCATTCCATTTTAACATTTCGGGGGCCGTTACAGTCAGCATGGCACTGAGTCAGCGTGTCTTGCTATGCGGCATGCTCCGATTCGTCGAGGCTAGTGACTGGGCAGTCTTACATGGCACAATTTTCTTTAATTGCATTCTAACAATCAGTTTTCGATTTTTCTTTCAAAATATCTTACGAACTAAAATTTTCATCTATTTTTTTAAAAATTATTTTCAATTTCGTCCTAAACCTATTTTTTTCTTCATAATATTATATTAAATTAAATTTTATTAATTTCAAAATTATATTTTTATACAAAATTTTAATTTTAAAATTAATCTCGGGTCAAATTCCGGACCCGAGTATTACAACTATCATCCCCTTCAAGAAATTTGGTCCCTCAAATTTGTCTTCCTCTCACTCAATTAAATAATTAGAGATCTAAGGCTCTGAAGTCTTATTCTAGTTCCCATGTGGCCTCTCTGTATGTGTGATTCTGCCATAGGACCTTAACGAATAAAATTTTTCAGTTGCGGACTACTCTATTCGTTCGGTCCACAATGCCCACCGGTACCTCTTCATAGGACAGATCCTCCTGCAGTGAAAGGGGCTCGTGGACCAAAATGTGAGAGGGGTTTGAGTTATACTTGCATAGCATGAACACATGGAACACATTATAGACTTTGGATAGTTCTGGAGGTAGTGTCAGTCTATAGGCAGCAATTATCCAATTATGTCTAAGATTTCAAATGACCCAATAGATCGAGAATTTAGTTTTTCTCTCTTGTCAAACTTACTGATTCTCTTGAAATGAGTGATCTTAAGGAATACTCGATCACCTTTCTCAAATTCTAAATCCCTCATCTGGGTGTCCAAATAGCTCTTCTGTCTGCTCTAAGTAGTATGGATGTTCTTCATGATCTTAACTATTTTGGTTATACTATCCTCCACAAGATCTGGGTCGAATAATTTTTTATCACCCACATGTTCCCAACAGATCAGTGATCTGCATGGACGGTCATATAACGTCTCGTTGGAGCCATGCCGATACTTGTTTGGTAGCTGCTATTGTAGGTGAACTCTATCAAGAGTAAATAATCATCCCAATGGCCCCGAAGTTAATAACACAAGCTCAAAGCATATCCTCCAGTGTGCAGATTATCCATCGGTTTGAGGGTCAAATGTAGTGTTAAGAGACAATTTCGTTTCTATGACTTGCTGAAAACTATATCAGAACCGAGAAGTGAACCTGAGATCTCGGTCGAATACTACTGGCACTAGCACTGCATATAACCTTATTATCTCCTGGATATACATTCTTACTAGATTGTCCAAGGGGTCGGTCATCTTGATAGTCAATAAGTGAGAGGACTTAGTGAGCCGGTCAACAATTATCCAGATGACATCATATCTCGAGCGTGCCTTAGGCAATCCTGTCATAAAATTCATTATGATGTGTTTCCACTTTTACTTTAAAATTGATAATGGTTGAAGTAACATATTTGGGCGTTGATGCTCTGTACTGACACATTAAACACTTAGAAACAAAGTTGATCATCTCTCTTTTAATCCCATTCCACCGAAATTAGAATTGCATACTTTGATACATTTTGGTGCTTCTGGTATGCATGGCAAACTTTGAGTTATGAGCCTTTATCATGATGTCTCTTTTTAGCCCACTGTCATATGGAACACACATTCTGTGCTGAAATTTGAGCAACCCATCGACAGAGACCTAAAATTCTAAATTTACTCTCTGTTCTACATCTTTCCTGAGGGCTACTAGGGTGAAATTGGCGGATTGACCTTCCTCTATTCTCTGGATCAACTCAGGTTGAACAGTTAGGTGGACCAAACATATAACTCTCTTCAGGTCTTGAAGTCATACCTGTTGTGCAGCCCTTATTACCCTACATTCTGAAACTATTATGTGAGCTAATATACTTGCACTTTTTTTACTAAGTGTATTGGCTACCACGTTGCCCTTACCCAAGTGATACAAGATGTTGCAATCGTAGTTCTTGAGGAGTTCTATCCATCGTCTCTAACGTATGTTGAGATCTTTTTGAGTGAATATATGTTTCAAGCTCTTATGGTCGGTATAAATATGAAAAGTCTTCCCATACAAGTGATGACGTCAAGTCTTTAAGGCGTGGATAATCGTAACAAATTCTAAGTCGTGGGTGGAGTAGTTTTTCTCATGACTCTTCAACTGCCTGGATCCATATGCTATGACTTTCCCATGCTGCATCAAAACACAACCCAACACTAGTTAGGAAACATCACTATAAATTGTATATCCACCTGTCCCACTCGACAAGGCCAACACAGATGCAGTAGTCAACCATTTTTTTAGTTTTGAAACACTCCTTTCACAATTTTTGTTCCACTCAAACTTGACGTTTTTCTTTATAAGCCGAGTCAAATGAGCAAATATGGTAGAAAATTATTCCATAAATCTGCGGTAATAACCTACCATCCCCATTAAGCTAAGAATCTCCTTGACTAATGTCAATATCTCCCAACCGAGCACTGTTTCAACTTTTTTGGAGTTTACTGACACTCCATCTCTTGATATAATATGTCA
>NW_019014680.1:1753384-1764491 GCF_000150535.2 Carica papaya | reverse complement strand
ATTATTATATATATTTCTTTTTGAATTTCCGGGGCCGTTACATTCTCTATGTACCCGGTCTGGCCAAAATCTCTCAAGATATTCAGTAAGGCTACCATTCATTAATTCAAGTGACTAAACAATTTCTCGTTTGCATATTAATTTCTAATTTCACAAATCAACCGTTAATCACGCAAGACAAGTAATATATATATCAAGAAAGCACAACTGAATCGTTTAAACATTCTAGTATATCATAATGTATTTAAAGCGGTAAATTCGACAATCAGTTAAACAAGGTAATTAAAAAACTAACCGGTTCCGACTTCATTATTAACCTGTAATTATTCTCAAGTTTTCTAGATTACACAAAATACCATATTATCGATTATTAAACTTCAATTCTATAACAGAGAATAAGGTGAATGATTATTACTCGAATCAAAGTGCAAAATACCGAACTTTCTACTACACTTACTGGTGGTCCTTGGGTTTTCTGAATTTTTCTACAAAGATTAAAACATGCTTCACGTATTTAAAAATACCTAAAAAAATTTTAAAATCAGTGTTAAAAACTTTTTTCGACCAATTTTAAAATTCCGGCACGGTGACACTGCCATTCTTCAGTGACGGCACTGTCACCCGCAGTCGCGGTTTGCCTCAGCCTGGACGTTTTCGGCCAGTTTTGGCTAGTTTTGGCCGGTTTTATACCTATTCCTATGAGAAAACACGTTAGGGAGTCTCGGTCGATCAAAAAAAGTAAAAAAAATAAAAACTTACTGGCGGAAGAATTTTCCGATGCGACAACTCTATTGGCTCACCTTTGTGGTTGGGTGTTTTCTTTGGTCAACCTGTAAAAAATAGAACGGTGAACACAATGGTAAAAAAATTGAATGAAATGAAAAACAAGAAAGAGCTCATCGGAGGTGGTTGCGGTTTTGCCCGCGGCACCGTTGGATTTTGTCTGCAGTTTTCGGCTTGGCCATGGGAGTGCTTGAAATCAAATTCCGAGCGGATAGGAGAATTTCTACCTTTTTTGGCTGTTGTAGGTGGCTTCGGCGCTGCGGCGGCGGCAGGTAACTCCCTTTTCTGGTGACTGGTTCTTTTTCTCCAACAAGAGACTGGCGGCTAGGGTTTGGGTTCGGTGTAATGCGAAATATTTATATCCGTCTCGCGTAAATCTGAGTTGTTCATTGTGTTTGATCTCGACCGTTCGATCGCGTTTAAAGAAGAAATGAATATAAACCGTTCATCGCAATTTGATCTCAATTGTCTGATCGTGTTTAAAGATGGAATAAATTTGAGCCGTTCATCATATTTAATCGCGACTGTCTAATCGTGCTTGGGGAGAAAATGGATCCGGACCGTGCACGCGCGCGGGAATGCTTCCCAGCTGTCCGATCGTGGGACGCGCGGATTGCCAGCGTGATCTCCCGTGTGACAATGAGTCAGCATGTCTTACTACGCAGTGTGCTCCAGTTCGTCGGGGCTGCTGACTGGGCGGTCTCACATGATAGAATTTTTCTTAATTGTGTTCTGACATCTAGTTTCTAATTTTTTTAAAAAAAAAAAACGCTATTCGAACTTAAATTTTCAGTATTTTTTTTTAAAATTATTTTCAATTTCGTTCCCAACCTATTTTTTTTCTTTATAATTTCATATTAAATTAAATTTTATTAATTTTAAAATTAAATTTTTATACATAATTTTAATTCTAAAATTAATTTCGGACCAAGCATAATATGTAAAAAAAAAGTTATCATATTTATTATAATAAATATCGTAACTAAATTGTACATATTAATAGCGTGACTAACTATATATTTTTAATTAGCATTAAAAACATTGTAGCACGTTAAAAAGTTACATTAATATCATATGAAAAATGTTCTTAGATATTTTCATTTACAATAAGATTTGATATAAAAGAAAAATTTTCAAATATGTTAGATTCCTCAATTTGAATTAATCAAGACTTACCACATTGAAATTTTTTTTATTAAATATATTTATTTTAATTTTTTATTATTAAAATTTGATATTATTTTTATCATGTAATAAACAACATATAATAAAATAATAATAAAGTATAGAGCTGTATAACAGAATATGATTAAACAATAATAACATGTAATAAAAAATTATAAGATTTAGGTAATTATAATTAATTAGAGATAAAAATAAATAAATAAATAAATAAATAAAAAGTTGGCATCATTCATATGAACAGCTCAATGTCCCACTACCAGCCTACAAGTAGGGTATTTATATGGATGTAAGTATGTAAAACCCAGAAACACCAACTTTGTCATTTGCCCTTTTTTAAAGGGCAACATGTGAATACAGTTGTGAAAAAAAAAAAAAGGAATATCAATTTTATAAACTATTATATAATATACCCTCTATCTAATTAAATTAATCTGTTTCTATGATATTAAATTTAAAATTTTCTCTTAAGATTATTGTAACATCTTTCTACTTAATAATAAAATTGATTAAGAAATATAATTAATCACAATTCTCTCTTCAAAATCACCATGATATATTACAAAATTATATAAATAAACCTTAAATTAAATAAATATTATATTATTTAAATGTATGGAATATTGGCCCAACTTTAGGGCACTGTATCTTCTGCTCTTGTGGGCCTCATCGTAATTTTACTCTCCAGAACATCCAGTAGCACCCAACTGGGCTTTCAATAAAACAATTAAAAAAATTAGAAAAACGAAGGTGCGAAAACGACGTCGTTTCTATTCGGTTGTGTTTGACGGTCTCCTCTAATCCCTGGAACTAAAAATATTAATCCCCCCAAAACTCTCTGTTTATTTATCCCGACCCGAGAAACCAGACAACCTCCGACGAAGACGACAATGGCGACGTTGAAAACAATCTCGGCGGCGATAAAGCTCATCGACGCCAAAAAGGAGACTCTCAAGAAAGCCTACGACGAGCTTCAAGTCCACTCTTCTCTTCTCTCTCCTTCTCTCACTTTTCCCTGGTCCGACCTCGACTCCTACTTAACCTCCGTCCAGAATTCGCTCTCCGACCGGTTCCATCTCCTCGAGATGCTCGAGTCGGCTACGCAACCACCACAGGACCCGAATTTGTCTTCAAACCACGCTAACACTGTCTCCGCGAACCCGCGAGAGCCCTCCTCTTCCTTACCCCAGCCTGATCAAAATTTGGTTGACTCGGTGCCGAATGGGCGCGAGCTGGTTTGCTCTTTGGAGAATAATCAGCAGGAGTTGCGAGACCCGTCCAGTTCGTCTGACCCTCAGAGTCAGGAGAAGGTAGAGTCGGTTCCGGCTCGTACGGAGTTGAGGGTTTTGTGTGAGAAGATGGACGGGAAGGGATTGAGAAAGTATATAAACGAGCATTCGAAAGAGAGAGATGCGATACGGGCTGAGCTCCCAGATGCAATGCGGTGTGCTTCCGATCCGGGTGCTATGGTTTTGGACGCATTGGAGGGGTATTATGCGGAGAATTCGAAGGGTCGAGACGATAGAGACCCGGAATTGTGCGGCATAAGGAGGGGTTGTGTGCTGTTGCTGGAGCAGTTAATGGAGATAAAGCCCGACTTGGCTGCCCATGTAAGGGAGAGAGCTAAGTGCATGGCTAATGAGTGGAAGATGAAGGCAAATTTGATTCGTGAAAACCCCTTAGAGGCACTTGGGTTTTTGCATTTAGTGGCGGCTTATGGATTGGGGCCTGAATTTAGTACTGATGAGCTTGTGAATTACTTTGTTACCGTTGCAAGGTACAGACAAGCAACCATATTGTGCAGGGCTGTTGGTTTAGGGGATGAAGTTTCTGGTATGTTTGAATGCTTTAGTTCAATCCAATATTTGGCATTTTATTTGGTTTTATAATTGAGGTTTCATAATTGATGCTTTAGTTTCTGGGATTTTGGTTTATGGCCTAGACAAGAGATAGAAGGTGAAGTGTTTGAAATTTTAATTTGATGCAAATCTCAATATGAATGTCTGATTGTGGCTTGATTTCTTATTAGAGTTTATTCTTGATGCCTAAGTTTATTGAATATTGATAGTCATAGGCAATGGATGTTCATGGATGAAATCTTCTAATCATATTAGGAAAAATAGTTCATTCTATTTTCTTTTGAAGTGGGTGCATTGGGTGCTTGGCTAATGTATAAGATATTGGACATGTTAAATGAAGTCGTGTAGTTGAATGTGGAGAGTAATGGTTTTGTAACTTCTCTTTTATGCCTCAAACTACTATCTATATGAACAAAAAGATTTGGACTTTACCTATGTTGTGAAAGTAGAATATAGGACACTGTCTCTTCATGTTAGGCAGTGGGAGGAGATAGTAATATTGAGTAGGAAACTATAATTGCTGTGGAATGGGAAGGAGATGGTGTGGATAAGGAAGCTATCGTGTCATCACGTGCGTGTGCTCTCAGATGCATATACACTGGCACTAGTTTTTTCATGTGCGCAAAAAGTTTGGGACTTATACGTATGTCGAGAAACTTAGCATATCGGACAGTGAATAGAAGACTAGGCTGCTATTTAGGTAAGACCATGGGGGCAGTAACATTGACCAGGAAACTATAGTTGTTATAGAATGGAAATAACATGGCGTAAACAAGGGAGCTATTGTGTCATCACCTGCTTGTGCTCACAGATGCATACATACTAACAATAGGTTAGGTTATGTTTGATCATGTGTAATTTTGTGTTTTCTATAAACAAAGTAATATAAAATGTTTTGACTTCTCCTAATCATTTTTCATTATGAGAATTGGTACTTTGCACAGTTCTCTTCTAATGGCATTTTATATTTATTCCCATACTTTTCAACTTTAGAATGAGAGGGAGTGGGGTTTTGAACTCAATTTCAATTATTTTTTGTTGTTGCTCTAATGGTCTTACCGATCAGCTATGAAGTCTCTGATATAAATTGGATTTTTCGCAGATCTTATTCAGAAACTTTTAGACGATGGCAAACAACTTCTTGCCATTAAATTTATTTTTGAGTTTCAGATGAGTGATAGGTTCCCACCAGTCCCCTTATTGCAAGACTACCTAAAGGAGTCTAAAATGGCTGCTGACAAAGTTTACAAGGAAGGGAAGTTCTCTCTTCAGTCACAGGTAAGTCTGCATGTCCTTGCATTTCAGCATTACTTGTAGCTCAATTTTGAAAATTCTGTTACAAATGTGATAATCAAAATTTTCATGCAGAATGAGGCCATTGCCAAACAACTTAGTGCACTAAGAGCTGTAATCAAAGTAATTGAAGGGCACAATCTCGAGTCTCAATACCCACGGGAGAGCCTTGAGAAGCGTATTGAGCAACTAGAGAAGCAAAAAGCAGATAGGAAACGTCCTTCAACAGCTTCTACCCCCAAGCCTCAGCAGCAGAAGGTGAAGCAGCAGCCTAAGAAGCAGCAGCAGCAATCTAAGAAAAAGCAACAAGGAGGGACCAAGCGTCCCCGGACATCTGCGCATATTGATATACCGGCTGTCACTTCAGCCATCCCCCAGTTCCAGCAGCCTCATTTACAGCCAGCAGGTTTGTTGCCAGATCACTCTGCTGGGTATTTGAGCTCACAGGGTGGGCCTTATGGCTTCGTGGGCTCTGTTCATATGGTTGCTCCTTATGCCAACTCATCAGCTGGACTCTATGGTTTGGCTGGAGCCTCCATGAGTTTCCCTGGGAATCCAAACCCTACTGGATCCCATTTATATTCTTCAGAAGCACAAGTGGGATCTGGTTATTATGACAGGCCCACTGCTTATGGTGGATATGGTTTGTCATCTCAATACCATTCAGCATACTATCCTCGGTAGTATCATTCATTTTCCGTCTTTGCTATGCCAAACTTTTGGATGGTATTTTCACTTTCGCCTGACGTTGTGTGTCTGATTATCAGAAAGCATAGTTGCTTTTTTGATCATGTAGATTATATAGTAAGTTAGGTAGATTTAATTGTTGCAACATATGGTGTGACACTCTTTGGTGCCACATATATTTACCCTTTTTGTTTTTTTTAAAAAAATTAAGAATTCAGGTATATCATGAATTCTTCTGTTAGATGTTTTTGGTCATGTGTGGGAGAGGTTTGGTTGAAAAGTGAAACCTCTTCCATTGATTATATTGTTTTGAATTTCAACCCTTCTCCTTGTCTACCTTGATGGAAGTTCTCTGCCACTACTATCCTGCACTCAATAGGACCCTAGATCACAAGGTCCTTTTGTTGAGTTGAAAGTATTGATATATGCTCTGGCATTCAATCTCTATCTATGTCTGAGGTATAACCTTTGACAGTATCCATTTGAATGATTTCTCTATGTATACACACGTATCTTGAGTACGTGTACACATTTAGGATCTCTGTTCATATTCATTTGCTCTTTTCTCCCTCTGCAAAAGCAGGGAGAGAGAGTATACCTGGCAAAAAGACATTGCTTGAACGATTAGAAATGGGCAAAACTGGTAGCCTCTTCCTCATGGTAGACAATGAATTCTCTGACAGTATTTCATTTTAAGTTAGAGGGTATTTGACTCAATTTTTTTTTTCAGTCAATAAGAGCTTATGAACTCTCTGACAATGTTTAAATTCTTTTTACGCGGTTATCTTGCTTATAAAGTTCATGATTATATTTTAGAAAAGCTGTTGGGGACAAACTTTGCATTTTCGATAGCTTGTAAACTGTATAGAAGTGTTAGTTTTCACCCAAGCAATTGTCCTTAATGTCCCAAGTAATTGTCTTGATGTCCCTAAACAACTTTACAAATTCCAGTCTTTTTTAAGTTTCAAACCTTTGCAACAGTATAGTAATTTTTTTTTTTTTTTGTTTTAGCATAACAAACAGCTTAAAGATATAGTTTATAGACCCAGTTATCTAAATACTTCAACACTTCACTTATTCATTCGATTTTGAAATTTTAAGAACATATATGTTATTGAAGAGCTTATAAGTTACAAGGGCTTATAAGCCCTTATCTTTTAAGCAAGTCAAGTATCCTACTAGTCATTTTAAATTTTTTTGTAGGATCTTCTTCTGCTCTTACTTTCTAAGGTGAGGGTTCGCTAGAGCAGAGAAGGCAATCAACATCCTAAATCATCAAATTAGATGAGTGAGTTGGTCTTATCTTTTCCATTTGCAAGTTTGTCCCTGGTGTGCTTTTTGTTCAGACATAAGCCAGTCTGAATCACTGACCAACATCTCCAAGCAAGATTTTCTCCTCCTTTTTCGATAGAAACTAGATCTGTCTTCCTACGAGACTTTGTCCCTCTTACAAATGCTCATTCATTTGCTCAATCACACGTGGAGATGTGTAAACGATGATTATGCAAGTTCAAGAATGGAAGTTGCTTGGAAAAGCAGCTTTTCTTCGGCTAGAATCTGCAGAGCTTACGAAAAACCCTCGGTTGTATGTCATGTCTAGGTGAATCCATTCTTTTTATCTAAGACATGGCATGACCCAGAATAGTTCACAAAACGCACCCCTGAGTCGGTTTCTTTGTTGAGTCCAAATCTTTCTCTCCCGGCATCTGAATTTGCATTTTCCTGTTATATAACTTCTGATCCCTTAATCCAGATTTCTGGAAGTAGTACGATACTCCGTTTGGGCTGTTAAAGTTAGACCACGTAGCTGTTTTACGATATACTTGTTATTTTCTGTGAGTTGGTTTCGACATTTTTTTTTTCTATACAGCATTGTATCTCGTTGCAAACTGTATTTACGAACATCATAACTTGAATTCAGTTCTGGTTATATAGCCATGTAGAAGTAGTAGTAGTGGTGGTGGGGCAAGTAAATTTTTACCTACTGAAATTCTGCTGTAAGTATATCTGGTAGATATTGTGTTGCAGGATGTGATTAGGGTTTGGGCAGCATAAACATGTACCGGCGAGAAATAGTTATAATGACTTGAAATATATACGTGCAATGTCAATATAGAAAATAAAAATATATATATATATATTTTGATAGAGGATATTTTCTATTTTTTTTTATTGGAGCATGCAGAAGAATGATTAGAAGACAAGTTGATAAGGCAAATCATGATGTGTTTTTTACTTGATACATCTTCTTTATACATATATTTTATAGCTTCTCCTTAAATTACGGCACCTAAAGTGTCAAATTTCCCTTGGTGTTATTTTTTCTGATTTGAATTTTAATCATACGTGTTTTTAATTGTAATTTAATATTTTATATAAAAACTAAATAAAATTACAACTTGTTTTAAAAAAAAAAATTGATAATTTATGTAAAATAATAAAAACCCAAATAACAATACACTGAATTATAAAATAAAAAGTACAAGTTTCAATGATCTGAAGTTGGACTGAATAATCAATATTTACCTTTTTAATTTATTAAAATAATTAATGTGTATAAATGTTAAAAATTCAAACTTTTTTAAAATAATTTATGTATTATAAAAACAAGGGCTTGTTTGGATGGCAGGAATCTTAATGAATGCTAAAATGTTGTGATACTGAGTTTCACTTATAACTGTGGTTCGCAGAAAAAAAAAAGAAATTAAATTAAATTAAATTTTTTAATATTTAAAGATAAAATTTATAAATTTGGAAAAAAATTATTTATTTATAATTAAAGTGGAATTTTAATTTAAGAAAATAATAAAATGACAGGGAAATGACAAAAACGGCAGACCCAGATCCAATGCAACAAGTCAACTTCTCTCTCTTTCTCTCCTCTCTGACAATCTTCACTAACACACACAACCTCCTTGCACTCCCCCACCCCTTCCTGCACACTCCCCTCTCACTCTTCCTGTTTACCCTTTTACCCTTCCTTCCTCCTCTTATAAAACCTTCTCCTCTTTTTGACTCCACCTTCCTCCCTCCTTTGTCTCTTTCTTTCTTTCTTTCTTCCATTCACACTCTCGCAAACCACTATCGCTATTTCTCCCTCTCCCTCTCTCTCTCTCTGTTTCAATGGATGACCACGTTTCCGCTCCCCAGCAGCTCCAACTCCGCATGTCGGACACGGGCGATCCGGCGCAAAAGCCGGCTGGTTTCGACGGAACTGGAGCTGGCGGCGCCAGGTACAAGCTCATGTCGCCGGCGAAGTTGCCGATCTCGAGGTCATCTTGCATCACGATCCCTCCTGGTCTGAGTCCGACGTCGTTTTTGGAGTCTCCTGTTTTACTTTCCAACGTCAAGGTAGAGTTGGGCTTCTGGGATCCTTGGTTTCCATTTTTCTTTTTTTTTTTTTTTTTTTTTGTGCTTTTGTTAGCCTTTGAGAGTGTGAGGAAAATGGAAGTGACGTTGGAAGCAATGGAGTTTTCCTTTCAAATTTTGCTGTTTGGTTGGGTAGAAAAGAAAAGTTTGAAATCTCAAGGAAAGATCCATTGATGGGTCTAAAGAAAGTAAACCAAATTAAAGTGGCATGCTAAGTCATTGTAATTTGAACTTTTCTGTACTTTAATCTTCTTTAGTTCTGTTTTCTATTTAGCTAAGTTGCTAACCAGCTTTTATTATCTTGCTTGGAAGAGAAATTCATCAACGCAAATTTCCAAGTTTGTTTTTTATTTTCCCTATTGACCTTTGTGGGTTTGTTTTAATTTCTTCTAGCAACCAGAATGACCATGTAATGTAGAGCTTCATGTCGTTTTGTTTCTGCTGGTTTTCTGGTATCTTTAAGGAGAATGCTGTGGAGTCTTCCAATGATGTGATTTGGGTTTTTAATTTGACAAAAGATGCTTTTGTTTTTCCTCAAGGAAATAATTCGAAATTCGTTAGTATATCTATATTTCGTCTCCATAAAATTTCATTTTATATCTGGGTGGTGCTGATGTTGCGGGCCCTTGTTTAAGATTCTGATGCCTGCTATTACAATAATCTGCATTGGCACGTCCATGCCCGTTTAGATTGTTCTATGGAATATCGCTTTGTTCTCTACAGCCCTGCTTGAACTTTTCCATCTTTTTTATTGCTCAGTGTTGTTTTTTCACACAATGGATCTTCCTCCTTCTTGTCGCTTCTTGTGCTTTTCCTCTACTATTTGTTATGAGGTCTTGTTGGGTATACAATCAACTTTCCATTTGTGTTTGTGGAATATAGAATAAATGCATCTGTGAGGATGAGTGGACTGATAATGGTTAAAATTTGTCACAATCACAGAAGCAAAAACTGCTGATGAGAAGTATGTAGGTCGTCACTCATAAGAGATAAGATGTGTTTGCCTCCAATTTTAGGGCGAATGTTCTCTTGGCAGACTTACCGTGAAGCATAAGATTTAGGGTGTGAGCTTTGTTGAGACAGATAAATGTCACTTTCCTAGAATGAAAACATTTGATGACAAACAAAGGTCTTTTGCTTTTACCTCTTTTGAGTGGCCTTGCTGTAGAATCTTTCCTTCTTTCTTCCTATTTCTTAGAATTTCTTTTTCTGTTCCCGAGGTTTCTACAATTGGCTTCCTTTCCTCAGATGATTTCATGAGTTTGGTTTTCCTTTATTGTTGACGTTTATAAGGACAGTTGTTCATCCTCTCTTGGAGGTTTCTGAGCTTGCAAATTTTTTTTTTTCTTTTTGAGTAACAGGCTTTCATAATTACTGGATCTTAATATCCTAATATTTTATTTCTTTGTTTTTGTACTAGTTTAAGATAAGAATTTTCTCTCTGCCGGTCTCATGTGGTTGAAAGGGAAAGATCATGAATCAATAACCTTGTATGTTTTTTTCTTGGTCTTGCAGGCAGAGCCATCCCCCACTACCGGTTCCTTGACTAAGCCTCAAATGCCACATGCCTCTGTTGGTTCCAGTTCATATTTGGCGACTAGCTTTGAGGAGAGAAAGTCCAGCAGCTTTGAGTTTAGGCCCCCTCCCAAATCAAATATGGTAACTTCCTGCCAAAATACTTACACTCATGACTTTTCTGTGGGTCAAATTTTAAACAACTGTGGATAGGTGACTGTGCTGGATCCTGTTTTTGGTGAAACTATATTTAAACTTCGTAATGATAATAGTTAGCCAACCAGCGGATTAGATTCTTTGCACTGTCAGTATATTGATATTTAGGCTAACTCGGTCACTTTTTCCTCTTACCAGTGTCCCATTCATATATTTGTGTTGTAAATTTTTTGGATAATGATTTTGGAGTTTGATGACCATGT
>NW_019014680.1:1688789-1725360 GCF_000150535.2 Carica papaya | reverse complement strand
TACCGTATAAAATTAACTGAGATTAAACTTATCACTAATTGATTTTTTTATGGTTTAAATAATTATGGGTTGCAAGTTAATTAAAGGAAAATAATGATTGCTGATGGTACTTTAAAGCTACTTTATTTATAATACAATTAAAATAATGATAATCTGCTTTTAAAACTTTATCAATGTGGTGGTGGGATGGACTACTACTACTACTACAAACTATATATTATAAAGGATTATAATATATGTATATAATTAGGGATTTGGTAATCTTAGTTGTTGTGTCATTATCTCCATATGAGTTGATAAAAATAAGTTGAAATTAGATGATATGTGGGGCATCATTAAATTCATATGTCACTTACATCTTATGAAATTTATTCTCACCAAATAAAGGAAAATAATGAGGCACCAAAAAAAATAAAATAAAAAAATGAAATGGGTATAAAAATGGGGTTAAGCTAATAAATATATATATAACAACTAAAAATTTTAATTTTAATTAATTACAAATTGTTCACTGTACCCTTAATTTTCGTGCTATATGTTTGAATTGTTACACCACGTTATATACTTACTTTTATTAGGACTATAGTCCTTACAACGTGAGATAAATTCTGTTAATAATACTATTTGAATAACTTCGATTTACATATTAAATATGTAAAAATTTCTTCAAATATAGGTACAATTCAATTATAAATATAAAAGTTTTTTCCTTGTTACTTTTTATAGAGAAAGTTTTTTTTCTTCTTCTTTTTTATATAAGAAGAAGCACAAGTCATTTTATCATACTAAATATGGTCAATTGATCATTTTACTTTTTTTTTTTTTTATATTTTTAACAATGTATTTTTTTATCTTATTTAAAAAAAGTGAATAATCAATTCAGGTAAAAGATATTATTACTATTGCCTAAATAATTTGACACATAATCTATAATCAGAACGTAATGATCAAATTATAAGAACACAATTCTACCAGTTAACTTATATCTTATCTGAGCCAAGTAAAGTGTGCATGAATGAGTCAAACACTTCTTCTATTCTTTCTATTGATATAATTGAATTATTCTGAGCTTAAATTAGAAAGTTCGTTTTTGAAATAAGTCACTGTATTTATGATCCAACCAATTAAGAAAAAAATCAATAACTTACAATTTAGAAATATTTTAAAAAAGTCTTATGTAATATATATATATATATATATTTGTATATCAATTTATTGTGGGTGTACTAATGTTTAGACTTAATCTAAAACTTTAATATTATTTTAGGTATTGTCACTATTGTTGGTTGGATACATGAGAGTGTCCTACCCACTTGCATTGAAATTCAATAATGACCCTTCACATTAGTTGTTTGTCAGTCCCCCAAAAAAAGGACTTCCTTTATCCCTTAGAGTTTATGGTTCATGTTTTGGGGGAAGGGGATTTCACTTTTTCAGGATTGCTATTTTACCTCTTCCACTTTCCCCCCTTAACTAGGGCACACATTGGGACACTTCCTATACCCATTTATCCACTTTGTCTCCTTGACCTACTCTCTCCATGTATATTACCTCTATAATATATATATATATATATATATTGCATATGCATTCAATTCTCATGCTGCAATCAATTTACTTGATCAGATCTGAGAGGGACATTTCACATTTTGTACCTTTTTAAGGGATATGTGAGATATATAGCCTATAATCTTAAAACTAACAAACATGGCTGTGTGAAATCCCCCCACAATTGAATTTGTTTTTAGTACAACATAATATATATTAATTTTAAGTTAAATAAAAATAAAAATTTAAATTTTTAAACATAAACACGCGTAAAAATAATTAAAATAATTAAAATTAGTTTGTTGAAATCGAACTGGGCTTATCGTAATCTATCTTCTTATAAGTTAGATTTGAGCATATTTTTCTAACTAATTATGCTCATTAGTTATTTAAATAGTTTGTTATATAGTCTATTTACTATGTTATTATGATAATTTGATTTGATTTACAAAATTTTCAAAACTAAACTGAAATCAAAGTAAAAATTTTGGTCTGGTTCTAAAATTAAACTAAATTTTGGAGGGTAAAAAGTCAAGCCAAATAAAACTTTGCTAAATTATTAACAAGCAATATAAAAATTATGTTAAGATTAAGCATAATTATAACTCTATTTATAATTTCATCACTAAGAAAAATATGTCAATTAATATAAATAATAATTTGATTTAGCTATTATTTAAGTAATATTTTGTAAACATTAAATTAAGAAAAATAATCAATTGTCATAATTTTTTTTGAGAAAAAATGTTATTATTATTAAATAAAAAATTAAAAATATTAATAATCTAGCCGAATTAATTATTTAATGGAGAGAGTTTATATTCAAATTCTCATTTAATTCTTAAATGCGAGTTATATGATACATAAAAATTACTTATAATTTTACAGATGTGATATATAAAGTATTATTACTATTTATATTCTTAATCTTGTAATCATAATTTTATATCCTCATATATCAAATAAAAAAATTATAAAAAATTATGTAACTTAAATTGAATATAGAATTTATTTGAAATTAAATTATTATTTTCATTTTAACATATTTGTATATTTTTCAAATTCCTTTTTTTTCTCTCACAAGTTGATGTCGTCGTACTGGGGGAGGCCAATTTAGCCCAAGCCCGCAATGGAGCTCCTTGTGAATTGTATTAAAAGCAAAACCCTAATTCTCCCTCTTCGATTTGGGAAATATTCGAAGCTCTTAAACTTCCGAATCCACAAAATCCCCAATTTCACCTACTGATAAAGAAGGGTATTTGCTACTTCTCGTCTTTTCCACAATTTCTCGTTATATTTTTGTATTTCCTTCCATTTTCCTCTCTTTACGTACTGCTCTTTTTGAGTTTTAATTTTGAACCAAGAATTCTTTTCATAGTTGAAGACTCTGTTAAAGGGATTCAGTTTCTGTAGAACAATTGACCTCTACACTATTTAATTTATGCATCCCCATAAAGGTTGTGGAGAGTTATGCTGTTTTTATGTGTTTCTGTTTGGGGTTATCCTTCCGTTTGCATAGAATTATGAAGTCTGAATTGGAGTGAGATCGAAATCTTGGATCCAGCCTGCAATTTTCTGTCATGGGTCATTCAGATTCAGAGAAGAACAGAGAAAATTTGATTCCAGATTGGGAAAAAGCATTCGAACACTATGAACAAGTAATGGTTTTTGGTACTGAAGCTATGCGTTTAAAGGCCACTGTCAAATTTGCCCACATCTCAAATCAAGCCCCTGGAGATGTATTAGCTAGAACTATTCCAATTCTTGCTGATCTTCTTGCCGGTGGAAATTCAGATAATCTAAACCAGTCCATTCAAGAAGCATCTGCTTATTGCTTAAAAAGGATTGCCTGTTCTGGGCAAGGCAGGTTGGCAAGAGAGATAGGTCAATCTGGTGCTTTACATTCTATATTAAGATTGTTGCCATTATCTGGTAATGGTTTTCAAAGACTTCTAGTAAAGTGTCTTTGGAGTCTTGTCACTTTTGCTAAAGCAAATCGCTTGATTGTGGCTAGAAATGGTGGGTTGGAGATTGTTATTAATATGTTAAACTTGAATAGGGATGGCACTAGGCGATACCTGTTGGAGATTTTGAGTGCACTGACATTGTCAACAGAAGTGAGGATGGTGCTTATCAATTTTGGAGGGCTTAGATTTCTTGTTGAGGCTGCTAGTTGTGGCAGCATTGTGTCTAGAGAAAGAGCCTGTCGAGCTATTGGGCTGCTTGGGGTTGCAAGACGCGCTAGGCGTATGCTGGTTGAATTGGGTGTGATCGAAGTTCTCGTTGAGTTGTTCCGGGTAGGAGATAACTCAACAAAGTTGCTTGTGGGAAATTCTCTTGGTGTCATATCGGCTCATGTTGATTACATTAGGCCTGTTGCCGAAGCTGGGGCCATACCTTTATATGCTGAGCTTCTTCTGGGACCTGAACCAATAGGGAAAGAAATTGCAGAGGATGTGTTTTGCATATTAGCTGTTGCAGAAGGGAATGCTGTTTCGATAGCTGATCAATTGGTGAGAATCCTAAGAGAAGGTGATGATGCAGCAAAGGCTGCAGCTTCTGATGTTTTCTGGGATCTCTCCAGTTACAAGCACTCAACACCTGTTGTTAGAAACTCAGGTGCAATTCCAATACTCGTGGAGATTTTACAGGATGAAAGTATTGAGGTTAGAGAAAAGGCCTCCGGGGCAATTGCTCAGTTGAGTTACAATGAGGGAGACCGAGTTGCTCTCAGTGATGCTGGGGCAGTTCCAATTCTGCTTGAAATGCTGCATGATGAGTCAGAGGAGCTGAGGGATAATGCGGCAGAGGCACTTATCAGTTTCTCCGAGGACCCAGAACAGCGAGAAAGAATACTCGAATCAATTGACCTTCCATCATTTCAGAGTATGCAAAACAGACTGGTTAGAAATCGGGCATCTGATGAGCTTATGGTTAGATCGGTGAGACGGATGAGCATCCAGCAGCTCTCATGGAATCCAGAGATTTTGTAATAACACCATGGTGTCTGGTAGGATTTTGCTGGTTATAAAACATACATGGATGTAGCCTTCTCTGTTAATGAAATTGTAAGGGAATTATTATGTTTGGTTATATGACCTATTCTAGACATACAATATATATATATATATATATTTATTTCATTTACTAATTAATCAATAAAATTTAATATCTTTATAGTATTATATTATATTTAACTCAATAAAATTAAAAAAATTAATCTTACATTTTCCATAGATTAGGTGTTGATTAATATAATAGTAAGTTCAAGTAAGGTAGTCAATTCATTGTGATTTTTTTTTTCAAACTTTTATAAAACTTAAACTTCAAATCCTAATATTGAGCTTAATTTAAATTTAAATTTTGATGAAATAATATAAGAAATATCATATAAATAAATAAAAATAACATGTTAATTCTAAATCAATTATATGTCTAATTAAATTTAATATCTTTATAATTTCTTTATTGATAAATTAGAATTTAGGATTGGAAGCTTCCCTGTAAAACCTAGCTGCCTATGTTCTTTCTCCCGTGCCATTTCAATATACATATACATATATGTATATATATATACACTCACACATACACTAAAATAATTTAAGTGATTGGTCTAAATTCTACCTAAGAAACAAAGATTTATTACATAATTTTAGAAATTAGAATTACGCGTTCATTGATTTGTAGACTATAAAAAAAAGGTTTCTTTATCATTGTATCTAATTACTTAAAATATAATCGTAATTTCCCCTACTCTACAAGCACTAATGTTTGCTGTAGTACAAGAAAAAAGTGAACCGTGCAATATATATATATATATATATGTGTGTGTGTGTGTGTGTGTTTGTCTCTCTGGTGACAAATACATATGATATTACTTGCTAGCATGAAAATAAGTTTGATCGAGTCAATCTCGACAAAGAGAATTTAAATAGGTGTATTGACTTTTCCGATCATTATATATATGCGCGTATATATATATATATATATATACCACACCATATTTTATGGAGGTATATGATTGGGTCACATTATGGTGCAACAAGGGTTTGTTGCATATGGGTCATCGGAGACTACCTCGTAGAACTGAAGTTGAGGTTGGCATGGCGGTGGAGGTGGAGCTGGCGGTGGAGCTGGCGGCGGCTTTTATTCTTTCTTCTCCGGTGGTTTTGGCGGTATGACTTCTTCAACAGTTTCAATGGTTGCATACACATTCTTCTTCCTCAACCTCTCCGTCAACTTCACTGAATCAACTCCTTCCCCTATCACCACCAACTTGTCCTTCCCCTCTCCTTCAAAACCCATAGATGTAACACCTATATATACACATATACCCACATTCATTTCTATACATATATGTATTCGACATGCATCCATGTATATAAACATCAATCATCTGCAACAAGGTCTTGAAGAAATCAAACTTAGCTTAATTATTTATATAAATATTAAACACATATACACAGATAACGTATACATGTAGATATTGATACATACCATATGAATCGGCTGCTACTGTCAAGGCCTTTTTCCTGCATTTCTCACACCTAACCTGGACCTTAAAAACTATCTTTTGCTGCAAACATTTATATAAAACAAACGTCATGGATGTATACATATATATATATATATATCAAAGTTAGTTGATTACATATGGTCACATATATAGATCTCTACATCAAGCTGGTTGATCATTAAATGAATAAGCTGCAATTGTGGAAAACACATATGTAGTGGATCATGTATATCTACATATTAGTTATTATACAACTTACCTTCATCCTATGTATATATACTGGAATTAAGTGAACGAGTAGTACGTACAGTTGTATTACGAGAAAAATGTGATAAAGGAAACTACAACCAAAGAATCAAACAATGCCTTGAATTTATAGAGTTGGGACTTCGCTAATTACCAGATTAGGGTTTAATTAATTATTGGAATTGACAATATAATTTGACCTTAAACGGCCAAGTTTTTTGATCCACTTCTGTCTTATTCAACGGTCATTATTTTACTGTACGTTGTCAACACGCCCGTATACTAAATAACTTTAAATAAATTAAACATAATTAATAATTAGTTGAGCATAATTGATTTTAAACATATAATTTTTGAAAACTTCAAAATTAAACTATTAAATTTATTTATAAAAGTAATTCTCTACCGACAGACTCTCAAAATTTGACAGATATGTCCATACCGACGATGATCATCATATGTATACATTCATATGAATCATGGGGTTGCTATATATTCTAACTATATATATGTGCGTGTATAAGAATTTCAGAATTCTAAAAAAAATAAATTATAAATTAAGTGCGGAAGCAAAATAATTAATTAGGGTTTATATTCCTTACACAATAACTTAAAGTACCAAATATTGTTACATAAATTATCCTTTTGAAAGAAAATATAAAAATTTTAAAAAATAAATAAAACTGGTATTCTATTATAACCCTCTTGTGGATCGGGTTTTGGATTCTGGTTTTCTTTATCTAAAATGATTAAATAAAAAATGAGGTACACTAACCCATTAAGAATATAATGGTACTCACCAACACAGAAATGAAGGTTGATAGAAAAATTAAAATAACTAATGAACCTCTTAATTAAACAAATTCATTTATGATAACCAAAATATTTTACCATCTACTTATCGTAGTGAGATTTACAAAATAACTTATAGAGACAATAACATAATTCAGATTATGATTTCATATTCAATCGATAACATGCACGTATTATAATTCCATGTTCAATTAATCAAAACAATAACTATTCATTTTTATCAACCTACTGGTATCCGTGGGGATTCATAGGGATGTCCCCACTATGCCTGAACTATTTTCTTTAACATTCTCAATTACGGGCTGTCCCCATATCCCGTTCGGTATGGGTGCCAAATTACTAAACCTCAATACTCTATCTGGTATGAGGGTGAAATGAGCCGTTCCCATATCCCGTCCGGTATGAGTGCCAAATTACTAAACCTCAATACTCCATTCGGTATAAGACAACATTTACAGTAAGGTTCCCAAATGGACCCAATCCCTCCATTATCTCCTAGGATGTCCAGTGAAACTGTCGTTTCATCCATTCATTTAATCACACAATTTTTCGTTTTTTTTTAATCTCATTTTTTTCTAATTCAACCGTAAACCATAAAACAAACAATACATGCATTCAAGGATATAAAATCGATCAATCAAATACATTTATACATTTAAACCGTAAAACAAATTAACAGAATCAACAATGAATGGTTTCCGGTTCTGTCTCTATTAGTAACCCGTAATTAATTATGAATATTTTTTAGATTGCATAATTTACCATATTATTATTAATTAGACTTCAATTCCGTAACAGAGAATATGGTGAGAGATTCTTACTCAATTTGATGACCGAAAAGCTAAACTGTTGACTGCACATATTGGCGGTCCCCAGGTTCCTTGATTTTTTTTTTCAGGGGTTAAGACGCGCTATAAGTACTACAAATATTCCAAAAAATCTAAAAACAGTGTTAAGATCCTTTTTCGGCCAATTTCGGCATGGCGGCAGTGCCGGTCCTCCTCGGGTTGACTGTTTTTGGTCGATTTTGCATCAATTACTGCGAGAAAATACGTTAAGGGGTCTCAGTTGGCCGAAAAAATTTGAAAAACTGAAACTCATCAGCGGTGAGGCTCTCCGGTGTGGCGGCTCCACCGGCTCACTTTGCAGTTGAGTGTTTTGCTCTAGTTAACCTGTAGAGAAGGAAACGGTGATCAAAATAGTGAAAAAATTATGCAAAACAGAAATCGGAAAGGGTCTCATCAGAGGCAATTTTTAAAATTCCCTGCGGCGGCGGCGCCGGGCTTTACTTGCGATTTTCGGCCAATCCGCCGTTCTTTTGGCTCCGATTTGGCCATGTAAGTGTTTAAAATTGAATTCCGAGTAAGAGAGAAATTTTTTACCTCTTTTGACGATCAGAAGTGGCTCTGGCGCAACGGCGGGCGGCGGTGGCTGAGTCTTCTTTTCCGGCGAGGGGGTCTGGCGGCTAGGGTTAAAGTTTGGTGTGAAGAGGGTTATTTATACCTGTCCGCTTTTAATCTGAATCATCTATCGCATTTGATCTGTACCGTCCGATCGCGATTAAATAGGAAGTAGATCTGTATCATTGATCGCATTTAAATATGACCGTCCGATCACGTCTGGGGAGTGCACGCATCTGGCCTGTCCGTGCGCATGGGAATGGATCTAAGTCGTCCTTGCGTGCGGGAACGGATTTGGACTGTTCGATTGCGGGTATGCAGATCGCCTGCGTGGCACCGCATCAGCATCTATTGCCACGCGTCGTATTCTGGTTCGTCGGTGCTGCTGACCGGGCATCCTTCGTGGAACAACTTTCCTAAATTATATTTTAACTTCCAGTTTCTGATTTTTCTTTCAAAAATTATATTTCCTGTGATATCCAGTGAAACTGTCGTTTCATCCATTCACTTAATTGCACAATTTTTCGTTTTTTTTAATCTCATTTTTTTTCCAATTCAACCGTAAACCATAAAATAAATAATATATGCATTCAAGGATATAAAATCGATCAATCAAATACATTTATACATTTAAATCGTAAAATAAATCAACAAAATTAGTGATGAATGGTTTCCGGTTCTGACTCCATTAGTAAGCCGTAATTAATTATAAATATTTTTTAGATTGCATAATTTACCATATTATTGTTAATTGGACTTCAATTTCATAACAGAGAATATGGTGAGAGATTACTACTCAATTTGATGACCGAAAAGCTAAACTGTTGACTGCGCCTACTGACGATCCCCGGGTTCCCTAAATTTTTTCTTCGGGGATTAAGACGCGTTATAAGTATCTACAAATATCCTAAAAAATCCAAAAACAATGTCAATACCCTTTTTCAGCCAATTTCGGCACGACGACAGCGCCAGTCCTCCTCGGGTTGACTATTTTCAGCCGATTTTGCATCAATTCCTATTAGAAAATACGTTAAAGGGTCTCAGTTGGCCGAAAAAATTTGAAAAACTAAAACTCACCGATGGTGGGGCTCTCCGGCATGGTGGCTCCGCCGGCTCACTTTGCGGTTGGGTGTTTTGCTCTGGTTAACTTGTAGAGAAGGAAACGGTGATCAAAATAGTGAAAAAATTATGCAAAAGGGGAATCGGGAAGGGTCTCATCGGAGGCGATTTTTAAAATTCCTTGCGGCGGCAGCACCGGGCTTTACTCACGATTTTCTGTCAATCTGCTGCTCTTTTGGCTCCGATTTGGCCATGTAGGTGTTTAAAATTGAATTTCGAGTAAAGAAGAAAATTTTTACTTCTTTTGGCGGTTAGAAGTGGCTCCGGCGTGGCGGCGACTCTCCTTCCTGGCGGCTGGGTCTTCTTTTCCGGCAAGGGGGTCTGGCGGCTAGGGTTAGGGTTTGGTATAAAGAGGGTTATATATACCCGTCCGCTTTTAATCTGGACCATTTATCGCGTTTGATCTGAACTGTCCGATTGCGATTAAATAGGAAGTAGATTTGAATCGTTGATTGCGTTTAAATATGACCATCCGATCGCGTCTGGGGAGTGCACGCATCTGGCCTGTCCGTGCGCGCGGGAATGGATTTGGGCCGTTCGATTGCGGGTATGCGGATCGCCTGCGTGGCACCGCGTCAGCATCCGTTGCCACACGTCGTGTTCTGGTTCGTCGGTGCTGCTGACTGGGCATCCTACGTGGCACGACTTTTCTAAATTATATTTTAACTCTCAGTTTCTGATTTTTCTTTCAAAAATATTCACAGAATCCAAATATTCACTCTAATTTTTTCAAAATTATTTCTAATTTCATCATTCATCAAATTTCTTTCATTTTTATACTAAATTAAAATTAAAAAATTAAAAAATTAAAAAACTACAATTATAAATTAATTTAATTTTCATTAAATTAAATTTGGACATTATCAACATCTTGTTAATCACCTATGGCCAATATTACTAGAACAGTGCATATTCTCTTGAAATTTGCAGCAACAATTTTGTCAACATCAGTTATTATTAAATTGAGCTCAATAATCTGGACAAAGACCTCGATTAACATTTTATTTAATTTTTAAAACATATTTAATATATAATTAAGTATAAAATATATTAATGAGAGGGAGTGGTTAGGAAATTAAGCCAAAAAGTCCAGATTGGAAAAATATTAGTCATAGGTTGGCAGCCTCGGTATATAATAATTTTCAAAACAACGTATCTAATTTAATTAAGATAATCAGAATGCTAATACTTATAATTTAAGACAAATTAAAATTTAGATCAAATTACCTTTTTGCAGAATTAAATTACAATTAGAAAAAAGAAAAAAAGGGTGGGTCACCTAAAATTCAGAGAAAAATTTGATCATATGAAAAATAAATGTTTTGACTTTAAAGCTTGGGAATTATGTTCGAAGGGTCAGAAAATTATAATTCGTGAGATGGTTGACTTGACCAAATCCTCAAAAGTAATTACACTAATTTAATTTGGTTTAACCTAATTACTAGCTGTAAATCAGATGGATTAAGAAACTAATTTACGACATTTACATCATCTTTATAGAAATTTTTATTTAATTTCAGGTTAGTCAATTATGAACAGAATGATGATACAATTTTATAAATACAAAGTTCTTACATATTGTAATGAATAAAGAAATATAAATTTTAGAAATAAAAAGTTCAAAAAATATTTTATTATTTATTGTTTGGGAATGAATCAGCATTTGCTAAGAAGTTTCCAATTTTATTTGAAGGCTATGAGATCCTCAACAAACCTTAAAATCAACTCAAAAATTTGATTAAACTAAATATTTTGAGTAAATTAATAATATATTATTCAAGTGAAAACAAAAATAAATTTTAAACAAAATTCAAATACCAAATAACGTATTCAATCCGAAACAATAACATATGAGTTAGATGACATAATATATTTAAGAAAACTTAATAATTCGAATATCAGATGACTAATTAAGTACAGTCAAGTTTAATTGATGTTAACTATACTAATAATTTATTTTTCTTTCCTATTAACAAGTGAATAAAGTAGACATATGCTTACGAAAGTCAGTACTCACGACCTTTTTAAGTTTTAAATCAATTTTTTCGATAATGGCATGACTCCTTTAAGAAAAGATAAATGGTAGCATTTTCAGCAAGAAAGAGAATCTTGCGAACCTGTCGAGTATGAAGATTTTTCGTTTGGTCTTAGAGTTCTAGGTTGTTAACATGAATCCTATCCCTTACAACGAGACGAGAGTTTTCTCCAAGCATCTTAGTGCGAGTAGGAGGCCGCCCCTTCTAGAAATTGACACAAATTCAATGCCGATGATTCTATCTATAGTGACCCAAATGAAACCTTTGTCGATAGTTTAATCCATTAACTTAGTCACACTCGTTCTTAATTTTTAAAATAATTACAAATTCAAAGAGAGGAAAGATTATTCTAAAAGTTCCTTTTGGCAGACACAGTCTTACCATGAGATCCCATGGTCTTCCCTCCTCGTCATCAATCTATCCCGCAGGTCTTCCTCTTTGATTGAGTGGTTTTCTACGGCAACTCTCTGTCTTGACGTTTGAGTTCTGATGGCGCAAATGGTCTTCTTCATCTTCTAAATTTTCTTTCCACTTCTCCACACGGCAATTCTTTCTCCTTCTCTCTCACACTTAGTTTCTGGTCATGCAAGTGAGCAGCTGGTCTTCACCTTTCAATTTCCTTTTCCACTCACCTTTCCTATGGGTTTCCTTCATTATTATTATTCCTCTCACTACCATTTGTATAGAAAATGAGCATTTGAAACATCTGTATAGCACCAGAAACTAGATTATATATTAATAATAATAACATAATAATTAACAAACGTTAAGGCTAATTTAATAAAATAATATAAGCTTAGCCACATTGTTTGGCATTCTTGGACTCCATAACCTTGGTGCTGATTCTACTTTCTGTTTATACACATATTTTGTATGTATTTATTACACAACGTTAACTTCATAACCTATCTTTTTCGAGATTAATATATGTTTAATTAAAATATTAAATTTATATTAATTGAGAACTAATCTAAAATTTAATCTTACAGTTTTTCGTAGCTTACATGTTGATTAATGTACTAATAAGTTAAGTAGAAAGTTATCAATTTATTGTAAATATTTTTTTAAAAAATAATTTCTGAAGAATAATTAATTTAAAATAAGTAAAATTATTTTTAAGATTTTTTTAAAAATAGTATAGAATATAAGAAATATATGAGAAAATAAAATTGTTATTAATAAGAACAAGAGTATTTTTTGGGAAGAGTTCGAAAAAAAGTCAAAGGGATAAAATGGCAAACCCTACCAAGAAGAGGGAGAAGTATTGATATTACAAAAAAAATCAATGCTAATTTTTATCTGATTCAAGTGATACAGACTTGTTTAGAACGTGATTAGAACATAAGGTTCAACATGTTTATTGAGAAAGTAATCATTACGTTGACTATTTAGCTAATAAGGTTTTCTCGAGTCTTTTTGATTTTCAAACTTAGCAACACTTCTTAACGTTATAAACGAAAATTTCATTGGTGTTTTTCGGTCTAAAATATGTTCCTCCTAGATCTTTAGATTTTTTTGTTTTGTTTTCGTTTCTCTCCTTTGTGTTTACAAAAAAAATATTGAGTTTAATTTAAATTGTAATTTTATGAAATAAATATAAAAATATCTTATAAATAAAATAAAAGTTTAAATAAAAAAATATATTAATTCTAAATCAATTATATATATAATTCAACTTATGTATTGAATAATTGATTTTTAAATTCCAACTCATGTATAATGCGGGGTATACATTTAGTGGTTAGATATATATAATCACCTATAATTTTTTATTGGGTTGACCAATCCATTAATAATTGGACAACATTACTAATTTAACAATTGCCTACTCTCTTAAGTACATACTTCTATTAATTCAATGAAATTATATATATATATATATAAACAAATGTAATGTATTCATAAAAAACTTGGCTAAAATCTAATTTAAGAGATTGGTCTAAAATCTCCCAAGAAACTAGGATTGGTTACATAATTTTAGAAATTAGAATTACGTGAAGGCATTAATTTATTTCTAGAATATAAAAAAAATTTTGATAGTAATTTCCCCTACTCCACAAGAACTAATATTTGCTATAGGGCAAGAAAAAAGTCAACCTGCATATATATATATATATATATATATATGTATGTGTGTGTGTGTGTCTTTCTGGTGACAAGTACATACGATATTACGTGCTAGCACGAAACAAGTTTGATCAAGACAATCTCGACAAAGAGAATTTAAACAGAAAAGAATATGGGAATGTAGACTTTTCTAAGAATTATATATATGTATATATATTACCAAACTATATTTTATGGAGGTATATGATGGGGTCACATGATGGTGCAACGAGGGTTTGAAGCATATGGGTCGTCGTAGACCACCTCGCAGAGCTGAAACTGGGGTTGACATGGCGGTGGAGGTGGAGGTGGAGATGGAGGTGGAGCTGGCAGCGGCTTTTCTTCTTTCTTCTCTTCTGGTTTTGGCGGTTTGACTTCTTCAACAGTTTCAATGGTTGCATACACGTTCTTCTTCCTCAACCTCTCCGTCAACTTCACTGAATCAACTCCTTCCCCTATCACCACCAACCTGTCCTTTCCCTCCCCTTCAAAACCCATTGATGTAACACCTATATATACACATATATCCACATTCATTTCTATACATATGTATATATATATATATTAAACATCAATCCTCTGCAACAGGGTCTTGAAGAAATCAAACCTAGCTTAAAATATATATACATGTAACATATACATGTAGATATTGATACGTACCATCTGAATCAGCTGCTACTGTCAAGGCTTTGATTCTGCATTTGTCACACTTAACTTCGACCTTGATAACTATCTTTTGCTGCAAACATTTATATAAAATAAAACATGTCATGCATGTATTTGTATATATATTTACATATCAGAGTTAATCGATTACATATATTCATATATATAAATCTCTATCTCAAGCTGGTTGATCATTAAATGAACAAGCTGCAGTTGTAAAAGACGCTTATGTAGATGATCAAATGTATATCCACATATTAGTAATCATAAAAGTAGCTGCTATAAAGTAGCTTATTTAAGTTACCTTCATCGTATGTATATATACTGGAATTAAGTGAAAGAGTAGTACGTAATGTTGTACTACGAGAAAAAAGTGATGGAGGAAGCTGTAATCAAAGTATCAAAGAATGCCATTCAATTTATGTAGTCGACAGTTCACTGATTAGCGGATTAAGGGTTTAATTAATTTGATTAAAAATTTAAAATTAGTGAAAATGACAATATAAGTTGAACTTAAAGGCTAAGTTTCTGATCCACTTATGGTGGATTCAACGGCCAGTATCTTACAACACGTTATCAACACGCCCGTATACTAACCAACTCTAAATTAGTCAAACATAATTAGTATTAAACATGCCATTAACTAAGACTTCAAAGTTAAACAATTGAATTTATTTATATAAGTAAATGCATACCTACAGAGTGTCAGGATTTGACAGATATGTCCATCCTAAGTGTCCTTCTGACGATGATCATCATATCATATGCATGTATATGAATCTTCGGGTTGCTATATACTCTAACGTTATAAATATATATATATATATATATATATATATCCACGTCGTTTTAGTCATCCATGACCAAGATTACCAGAACAGAGTATATTCTCTCAGGTAAAATATATGTTTGACTTTTATAATTAGGAAGTATTTTCGAAGTATTATGGATTCCGAAGATCACATGGGTGAGAAAATTAAAATTCATAATATGGTTGACTTGACCAATTCTGCAGCCTAATTCCTAATTTAATTTGGTTTAGCCTAATTACTAGCTGGAAATCAGATCGATTAAGAAAATAATTCACACAATTTACGTCATATCATTACATCATCGTTATCATCATCATTCTTCTCATTTATTATTATAATATTTATCATAATATAATTAAGTTGTAATGAATCTAACATATGTTAAAGAAATATCCAATTTTATTTGAAGGCTGTGAAATCCTCAGCAAAATTAAAATCAATTCAAAAGTTTGATAAAATTAAATATTTATCGAACCACTTTGATAAAAATAAATACTTTGAAACAAAGTGAATTATGAAAATATATTATTTAAATAAAATAAAAAATAAAATTTAAATAGAATTCAAATACCAAATGAGGGATTTAGTTTAAAGTAGTAACATATACGATTAGATTAGATGACATCATGTTCTTAATAAAATTTGACAATTTGATTGTTAGATCACTAAACATATATGATTGAAATTTAATTGACGTTAACTATACGAATATTTTTTGTTTCCTTTCCTTTTTGACAAATGGATTAGATTGATATATTTATTGAAGGTAGCACTCATGACTTCATAAGTTGGAGACCAAGAGAAATGATTGCATTTTAGGCAAAAAAAGAAGATTTGTCAAGGATGTAGATTATTCATTTAACTTTGGAGTTATCGACTATTCATATTAACCCTGTCCCTTATAATGAAATAAGAGTTTCTTCTAGACATCTTGGTGCAGGGTGGGAAGCCCATTTTCTGGATTAGTACAAGTTCAATACTGATGATTCTATCTATAATAATCTAAGTTAATCTTTGTTGACAGTTTAATCCATAATAGCTAAGGAAGATGAGTGGTTGGGTTCATGAGCAATCTTGGAACTAATTATCTATGAATACTAAGCTCTAGATACGTTCAAGAGTCTTAAATTGATTTAAGATAAAATAATCAAGAAACTAATTTTTGAAATAGACTCATTATTTATTTACAATCTGCTTCAATAAATGACATTTAATATTCATTCAATTATGATTATTTAAATCTCTTATATCCATATAGACGACAATATATGTGTTAATCGTCTTAGGATGCACTAGAATGGACTAGGCTCCCAATTCTCTCCATCATTATTTATACATAGACAATTGAGATACTATTTGAGCTCATCTTACTAGGCACTAATTGTTTGTTCATTTTCCTCTTCTTAGCTGAAAAGGAAAAAATAAAATTGTCAATTCGAATTTAAAACCTAATCATACTGTTTCAAAGAATTATTTTACTTTAATCAATTTCAACTTAGACTTAATTCTTCTGTCTCTATTGAATGTTTTTCGTCTGAAAAAAGTATTTAACTATAATAGCATTATTGGAAGCTCCAATTTATAATATTATTTGTGGGTATTATCAACTCATCTACTAGATTAATTTTTTTTCCTCTATAAACTAATATTAGATACTGTGATTGAATGGTAACATTTCTCTTAAAAGTAAATTATCTAAAAACTATGTTTAGGTCTTAAAAGTTAGCTACGTTAAACTTATCATTATTTACATAAATGGTTAATATTTTTTTTCTTTTATTACGACATATGAATTTAAATTTGGCTATGCGTTCTCATATTTTTTTATTAAAAAATTAATTATATTATGATTGATATATATATATCATCTAATTAACAAAATTTATAAATTTTTTTACTTTTAACAAAAAATAAATTACAAAAATTAATCCTAAAAGCTTACTATTTTTTATAGAGTTTAGATCTTAATATTTTTGTTTTCTTACAATTTGGTTGCAACACTATGCATCTATTTCAAATGCTCATTTTTCATACAAATAGTAAGAGGAAAAGCTAAAAAAATATGAAGTCATGTTTGAATAATTAAAGTTTGAAATAATTAAAAATTCAAAAAATTTAAAAAAAAAAGAAAAAAGATTGTTAAATTTTAAATTGCCAAATCAAAATTATATTTTTTAAATTTCTTTTTCTTTAAATCAATTAATTTTATGTATTTTTTTTTCTATTACTATTTAGATAGAAAATAAACATTTAAAATATATTGATAATATTAAAAATTAAATTATAATAAATTTATTAAAAACCAAAAAAATCGTAAGGTGGCCAGCCACCCTTTCATCCTCCAAACACAACTTACAAGATTAGCCACATTGTTTGGCCTTCTTGGACTCTGCAACCGGGTGCCGCTTCTACTCTCTGTTTATATGTCACAGTCTAATACAAGGCTAATAATGTGTTTAAGATCCCAAAGAACTCGATTTACATTCTATGTATAGGAGTTCACAAAACTGAGACGAAACACTAAAGGCCACTCGTTGACAAAGTTAAAGTTCACGCGGTAGAGAGTGACCGATCTGTTATTTGTTCAACTGTCTTCCCGCAAGAGGTTTAGACAGTTGCAGAGAGGCCGGGAAATATGAGAGAAAAGAGGGAGCTCTTACGACAAATGTTCTTTGAATCAGAGCAGATGTATCTAACCATGGCTCCTAAGCCACCAGGATTGTTTTTCAGCTCTGCATTGGTTCACTTTCCATGCCCACCTCTTCGTGGCTCCGATAAACTTCAACCTACTGTCGTGGATACTCCCCAATTCCGTGAAGTCATGTTTGGAAGACACTGTTATTGCACAGAACAAATGACCATGATGAGTCAGATTTTGATACTTCATCCCTTCAAAAGGATTTTAGAATGGGAGTCTAACTTGTACTAGAGTCCCTTTGTTTTCTTTTCCAACTTTCAGTGAACTGTAAGAATCAACATAATAAAAGAAAAAAACAAACGATAAATGAGAACAACGTCGCTACCGTCTATCTTCACTCTCATTATTCTTTTCATTTCTGGCATTTACATGATCATCATCTAGGCCGTTCTCTGCTCTTGGTGGAGACAAATCTTCACCATGGTCAGTACCATCTGAGTCTTCATCACTGCTCCATTTCCGTTTCATGATTTTTGGAACCAAGCTTCTCACTTCTTTGGCCTCCAAAGTTGGATCATCACTATTTATTCGTTCAAACCGAACAGCACTGACCTTTCTCGCATTTCCTGCTAATATCTGCGAGAAATACACGGATTCTAGATATTAAACAGTAAGACCTACACCAGTTATGCAAGGAGATCGTCCTTTCTGGTACTTACAATTGTTAGAATGATAAAATCTAAGTACTTGCAGGAAAAAAGAATCTGAAAATGGAATTTCATGGTTGGTTGGGTAGGTTTCTCAGCTTTGTCACACCAAACTAAAAAACTAATGAACCAGATTCAATAAAACCAGCATATTATTTCTTAAGAACATAGCTTATCTAGCTGTTTTATTTGTCTTGCTAGGAAAACAAAATTCTGAATAAGCTCCCTAAACAACCTTCAAGATACCCCATGATGGTTAACTGCACTTATCTTATTATTTCCTTATATGTATTCTTGGTAAAGGTATCGATATAACCAAACTTTGAAGGCAGACGTTGATAACTGGCAATTGATATGCAGCCTTTTTGTCTTTTTGTTTTTTTTTGTTTTTTGTCTTTTTTTTTGAGAAGAGACAAGTTTCCATCTTATTCGCTAATCTCTGCTTTTTCTATCACCTCCAATTAGTCAACAATAAAGAATAAATAAATGCAACTTATTGCCAAAGTTTTGGCGAGAAGAATGGCAAAGGTGTTGAAGAAAGTGGGGGAAGAGTGTCAACATGTATTCATGGGAGGTAGTCAGGTCTTGGATGCAGCCCTAATTGCAAATGAGATTGTCGATGAACTGAAGTATAAGAATTTAGAGGGGTTCCTTTGCAAACTTGACATGGAAAAAACCTATAACAATGTGAATTAGGAATTTCTGAATTACATGAGGATGCATTTTGGGGACAAATGGTGAAATTGGGTCAGATGTATTTCTACCATCTCCTTCGTTGTTATGATGAATGGGAGACCATTTTTCTTTAGGATCATCAGAGGTCTCAGACAAGAAGATCTCTTGTCTCCGCCTTTGTTCATAATTGTTGTGGATGCTCTCGATATAATGATTTTGAGGGCCCGCGAACTTGGAGTGGTTGTAGGAGTAACGGTGATGGGAGCATGAGGGGAAGATTACTCATTTATTTTCTGCGGATGACATATTGCTTTTCTGTGAGATGGGGGAGAAAGCCTTGCTAAATATGAGATGCATTCTGTTAAACTTCCAAGAAGTATAAGGTCTCAACATTAACCTTGCCACGTCTGAGCCGGTGAGACTTCAGAGGGCCAAGATGATAATAGTTTAGCAAATATCCTTGGGTATAAGAAAAAAAATATAAAGATGATAATAGTTTAGCAAATATCCTTGGATATAAGAAAAAAAATATAGTTTATTTGCCTATTAAGTATTTGGAACTACCGTTGGGACTAAATACAAGGAAGTTTCTACTTAGGATCCGGTGGTGGCTCGACTCGAACAACATTTGGCCAGTTGGAAGAGACTTCCAAGGGAGGAAACTCACTCTCATTATAAGCACTTTAGCAAATATGACAATTTACTAAATGCCTCAAATTACAATCCCTGTGAGTGTGGAGAAGGAATGCAGAATCATATAATCATCTACTTTTATGGTGCCTTTTTGCATATAGACTATAGAACTTAGCTTATGGTCTTTTGGATATTAACCGAGAGATGGTTGGTTCAATGAGGGAGGAAATTTACGCTTAGAAAGGGATTGGAGGTGAAAAGAGACATGTGAGTCTTATTCCCCTTACTACTTTTTGGGCAGTGCAAAAAAAAAGGAACACGAGAGTTTTTAAGAAACACAATTTTGTTAAGGTTAAGGTTAATGGGTTCCAGACTTAGATTTTTTGAGTAAGGGTCATTCTTTGTATTCTTTTGAGGACCTTGGGGGTCTTGAGGACCTTGGGTTTGCACTCTCATGATGCATGTGAATGAATATATATGTATTTTTATTTCAAAAAGAAAAATAAAGAATAAAAATAGAGAATGCTTGCTCATGATCTCAAAGAAAAGTAGTCATGGGTTTGAAAAACTTCTGCATGCAGTACAGCTTCCACAATTTGGCTGCAAAAAAAAGAATACAACTTATACCTCTAATTTATAAATTTGACGCTTTTCCTTCGTATCTTGGCGATCAGATCCATTTTCATCGTGTTCATCATCATCTTCCCAATTTTCTTTTTGGAGGACAACTTTGATACTCTCACCTGTCCTCGGAATATATCCAAATGCTTCACATACAAAACCTGACACCGTCTCATACTGATGACCCTGGAAGATAGTATGGAAAGAAAAGGAGATCAACCGAAGTATGGGTCTAAGCATTTACAGATATTCCATCCGGTAACTTTTTGCTCATTTTGTCTTAGCATAAAAAAATATAGTCATTTTGGAAGGTAATGCATCTAAACAATGTTTGCATCACCCTGAGTACTGACAACAACTACAAACACTAAGCCTACCACATCTAAAATGTAACCAACTTGCAGTTTAATCACACATAAGTTCCTTGTTTATGGACCGCCTAAATGGCAGAAAGTACAAAACCTATAAAGATATAAAATCGACCAAACAAGAAAGTTCCCATCAGTTCAACTTTCATTCCAACTCTACCATATTCCTTTGCTCAATTATGAGACCACTTAATAGGATAAGTTGAAATATAAATTTTACATGTGAACCACCTCCCTTCCCCCTTGAATTCTCAAGAGCGTATGTTCAATTTCTACATGAAAAGGTAGAAATTATAAATCAGTCCTCAAAGAATGTAAATCAGGAGTGAAGGTTGTTCAAACTAGATATTATGTTACAATTATACATACCAAGACTAGTTCAGCAATTAAGTGACGAACTAAGTTCAGCAATTAAGTGACGAACAGAACTAAGGTAAAAATGAAATAAGAATTGAATCAAATGGGCTTGAAGTAGTTTACTTTAGAAAATCTAAGAGTTTGTCCCTTAATAAAAAGTATAATGTGCTGTTACCAGGATTTGCAGTTAGAGCTCTAAAGATCAGATAGTTTACATTTTTGTGACCTATAAAGACGGTATTTTCGCCCTCAATCAACAGCTTGTTTGGACACCAGAAACAGTGACATACCTCTGGCATTTTAATATTTAGGTCTTCAGACAGCTGATCAATAGATGTATTGGCATCGACATCAAATATTCCCTCAGCCCGCATTACAACATAGCCAGTTTTCTTCTGGATCTCTTCCTATTGTTTTACAACAAAAAAGAAAGATCAACAATAAATTAACACCCATTTTTAACCATATAAATGTCATCACTAACCATTCCTTGGATAGATGATGGGTACTTTCATATTTTTCTCGATAATGCGAGGTTGAGTTGTGAGAGGTGTTTGTGTGTTATTTTCAGGAAGTTGGTGTGAAGTGCGAGATGAAACATAATTAATGATATGTATGAATTTCTACTATAAAAACTATATAAATGTCACCAGAATAAATCTACGAAGAAAGAGAACACTTCTTGCATCTTCATTAAAGCGAAGGCCTTTATTTTGTGGATAGACATAAACAGCATTCTTAAGAATTTTTTATTTCCAGGTTGAGATATAACCAGAGGTTATCAACGTTATATCCCATATGTGTACTCAAAAACACATAAAATGAATTACTTCCTTGCCTACAAGCTCACTATCTGACATTCTCATATGAAGGCTTTTCTTTCTGTTAAGTTTACACTGACATCCAATTTTTGAGTGGTAATGACAGATGCAGTCAAATAAATCCACAAAATTTGGAAAAATATAACCATAGAAGACTTACTTTTGAATCATTTTCATCAAAGATTTCACCAACAATCTCCTCAACCACATCCTCCAATGTTACTACCTGCACCATACATAGAAATGAAGAGGGGAAGAAAAATAGGAGGGCCAAAAGGAATAACAGCACGATGATCAAATTGATTGCCATGTAATGTAGTTCTGCACTATAACACAAAGAAAATAAGTTTAAGGAGCTAAGAACTTACGTCAG
The DNA here is from genome assembly GCF_000150535.2 of Carica papaya. The sequence goes on along the minus strand of NW_019014680.1, from coordinate 1,702,905 downwards.
TATTACTTCTTTTAAGTTTTCATAGCGAAGTTTTCTCAGTGGTGTTGGACATCAAAATAGACTAACGGTTCTATTTCACCTACTCAGGACAAGGCATCAGCTCGTTACAGCACAAATAGTTCTGACCCATCTCAACTTGCATTATTGCAACTTTTGAGTATTATATGACACTGGCATCTCAAAGTAACAGAGAGTGTCTTCACAAGCAACCATACCTATTCACACTCTAGAATAATAAATTTTGCTCTCAAATATTTTGGCCTTGTTCCAGACTATTTTATGCATAACAAAATGCCAGACAGGCAGAAAATTCAATAACAATCACTTTTTGGTAACCCTAAGGGACCCTTTTCAAATGTGGAACCACTAATAGAAACTAGGTTCAAATAATAATAATAATAACAATAATAATAAAGATATAAAGCTTATTATGATGATTGACATTTAACCCAGTAACAAAATCTAGTTTGAATTGCTTAGGTGCCAAAGAGAAGGTTGATACATACTCCCACAGTTCCACCATATTCATTAAGAACAACAGCCATGTGAACCTTTCTTATTCGAAACTCTCTAAGAAGATTCCATACTGACATTGAATCTGCAGAACCAATAACATAATTTAGTTATTTGAATGTGCAGAAAAATAAGACAATTACAATCAATGGATTTTCATTAATGAAAAAGATTTGAAAATTTATTAACTGACTCCAAAACTTTTTACATAACCTACAGCCATACTAAACTTTTTACAGCATGGATAAGAAAGCAAGGTTTTCGTTGTTTTTCCAAGAGTTCAACGAGATGAATTTTCTTAGGAAAACTCTTCATTTTATATATTAAGCACTAATCACGGCCTAATATTTGCAAGTCATTGTTTAGACAAGATAAAACTAAAAATGTCAAATTAAAGAAAGTACATATGGTGATGAGAAAGTCTAGCAGTTTATGGCTTGGTCCTCTTTTGTTCCACCTCCTTCCCTTTTAGAAAAATCAATGTTCTCTGCAAAAGAAGGCTAAAGCCTTATCTCCATGGAATAGAAGTCTCTCGAATCTTGAAACAGCATGCACAGTCATCTCATTTATGAGTATGTGTACATGGTACCAGTTATCACAGAGGATAAGACTTGCTACCAAGTGTTTAAATGGAAAAAGCAAAAAAAAAAAAACAGTTAGTCAGAGACCAACGGGTTTTATTTTAAATAATCCAGACTAAAAGCAGTGATTGGCTGGATGGAAGAAACAACTGGCTTCCACTAGATCCACCAGCTGTGCAGTAAGAAAAGCATTCCAGCCTTACTAAGACGAACTGAAAACATCGATATGAGGTGATACCTAGTTAGCAGCCTCATAGCCATAGACGCATCAAATACATACACGTCTAAATTTCAGGGTGAAAACAGTAACATGAAAAAGTAATTCCTTCTCAGAAATCAGAAAAACATTTGAGACAGCTATCCTGGAAAAGCATACACTTAAGCTTAATTTAACATTAAATTTAATACATACCAGGTACAAAGTATGCAGGCTTGTGAGCCATGTCTCCCACAGCAGTGCTGTCTAGCAGCTCACCCTTCAAAATCACACAGATATTAATTCTGCATACTTGGACATCGTTGCATATGATTAAAGAACAAGTTTCAGTAATTATACAGAAAGACACAGGAGACACAGATAGGTAGTATTGCTAACCTTCTGAACATAATCTAGCAGATCCATGGCATATGCAATGCCTACTATGTTATCAACACGCTGCTCAAAAACAGGCACCCTATAATGAATTCATGAAGTTCCTTAGCATGCCACAAAAACAACATCTCACCTCAAAAGCTAAGATAATTAACTGTTAAAAAGAATTACCTTGAATATTGATGGGTCACCCACAGGTTATGGAAATCAATGAGAGTTGCACTGGCATCTATTGCAACCACATCAACGAGAGGAGTCATCACCTCTCTAACATGTGTATCCTTTATCTCTAACACATTTTCAATCATATCCTGTAAGATGACTTTTAAAATGAGTATATCTAAATCACAAAACAAAAGGTAGGCACTGTGCCTGTAGAATGAACATGATAGACCACAATTTGATAAAATAACAATTAGGTATATAACTTCAGAAACCATAAAAAAGTAAGACCAAAATTAGAACCTGCTCTTCTTCTTCTATAGCACCACTAAGTTCTGCACCTCGCAACATCAACTTCAACTCATCTTCAGTAACATATGGTTCACTAATTAAAAAGGGAAAGAAAATTGAAAGGAGTGAATGGATATAAAAAATTGTATACTGACACAAATACCAACTAGCATATTAGCTCATTTGGCCGGAAAAAATGGAATATAGTGGCTCCAATGCCAAAATAAATGCAACCGTATAAGTCTCAGTAAAATACATGGTAAAATGAGATTATTTGCAGCTAAATCATGAATAAATGGGATGGTGCATGAACCACTCTCCCTATTGATATTCTTTACAAGAAAGAATTACCCATATGCATGCAACTTATTCACATCTTTTTTTTAAAGGATAAGATATTTTTAATTTTGCGAAAGATTCTGTAGAGATACTTATTGAACTCTTTCCCCATTAGACATCACCATCCACTACCTACTCAGCTTGTTTTTCCTCAATAATAAATCCAGTAACTTATCAAAAAGATATAATATACCTTATAAAATCCACAGGATCTCAAAAAAAATAGCTTTAATCATTTAAAAAAAAATATTGAAAGTGAAAAGTTGCTTTAAGGATCCAATCGTAACACATGAAAAGTGGTAGACTTAACATGGATAAACCCAATCATAACCATAGAGGGAACTAGTAGAAGTTCTGCTCAGCTCATCTCTTTATTACATCAGTGCATCAGCCATAGCATTGCACTTAGCCGAGAGAAATGCCAAATGAAGTCAATCAATCCCAGAGAAGTAACAAGAGAGAAATGATCCTCAAAGATTTGCACTCTTCTCTAGGCACAACAGCCACAACCCAGCAAACCCGCTCCTCCAAAACAAATAGTCCTCTATCTTTTTATCAATACCACGAAGAGAACCAATAAAACACTCAAGGCAGGCAAAGAAACTCAAAAAGGAAAACCAAGTACGAAAGAAACAAGCCCAAAGTCTCTGAGCCATGTCAGAGTGCCAAAAAAGATGGCAATAGGACTTAGCATTCTCAAAAAATGCAGCACATATACTTTCTGAGAGGGCTTGATTCAGCCTACAGGCTTGGAGCAAATCATTAGTATTGAGCCTGTTAAGATCTGCAATTCAAACAAAAAACTTAACATTCAAAGGAGCAACAACCTTCTAAAAACATTGATTGCGGCATCAATCGTTATTGACAAGTTATAGATTAAAAAGGTGAAGAAAGATTTGCATGAAAAAATGATTCAGGGGTCTTAAAATGTTAAAATCTATGACTTGAACATGAAGAGGAAATGATTGAGTTCAAGAAGATGAGTCAAAGAGAAGATATCAATAGATTTACAATCTTTTACATTTCTAGGAGAGATTCCATGAGATATGGTCCTCAATTTGGACTGTCAAGCAGAAGACAGTACTGTTATGGTGACCAGAAAAATTTATAGAAACAAGGAAACTGAGTAGCTAAAGGGAGAAGACCAATCCAAGGATCCAGAACAAAATTTGAGATCCATCAACAATCCTCATCTTGACAAGTGGAAGAAAAGAGTCAGAAATTAGGGATAAAACTTTCCAAGACTCATATAAGAAATAGGACAAACTGGTTTTTAGAGTCCCAGCCATTTTAACCTCTAAGAACAAAGTTATACACACAAGGGTTGGATGTTGCAAAACAAAAAGAGAAATAATTCATGAATTATATCTAGTAAAAATAATTGATAATTACTAGTTTCTACTTCCTTCAAATGAAACAGAACTGTTTAGGTTCATTCATATCATTAAAACAAAATGAAACCACAATGATAATTAGAAAAAAAAAAGAGAAACAATTATACACAAATTAGAAATAGATTAAAAAAGGATTGCCATTAACTGTACCTTCTTCCTTTCAAGCCAAGGATTTTAAGCATTCCCATCGACAAATATGTAACAACTCTTCCTACAGGATATAATATTAAGGAAAGCCATGCCACTGGCCTGACCTAGAGGCATTATAAATAACATCAGTTAAATAAATTGAAGCCATCTCAGACAGAAGCAAAGCAAAAATAACAGAAGCCAGCATAAAGCATGAAATGGCAAAGGAAAAATATATATTCTTGTTCTTGGAATGCATACACTTCCTAACAATGACTACTTCCAGTCTTATCAAACAACAATGACTAATTGCAGAACTTACCACAAACCTAGCAACCTCTTGAGCATTGTGAACGGCTATACTTTTTGGAGTGATTTCTGTAAGAAGCAATATGGCAACCTAGTATTATTCATGAAAAATTTCAGTTAAATTGAATAAGGTAATAAGCAAATACCAGTGACTTTCCCACAAAATGCATACCAGGAAAAGGCACAAGATAGTGGAGTGTTAAAGAGGGAAAAACTTGACAAAACTAAAGAAAATAAAATCAAGTATCAGCAGATCTTTCTCCAGTATGTACAGTATGGAGTGCTAATGGGACAAGAAAAGGACAAGAACTGTATAGTTAATGAATGGATCATATTGAACTTAAAACTTTTATGCAGCAAAGTTTTAGGAAGCCGGTGAAATAATTTGTAGATTACTTCTAGGCACCATTAACTTATATTATACAGACACAATGACATGCATTAGTAGTTACTCTCTTCCCGAGCCTGATAGTGAGGGTTCAATTGCACCAAAAGACAATTATGCACCTTAACGCAAAGAAAAGAAAAAGCAAAAGTATAGACAGAATGGGATTGTCTATGGTAGAAAAACTAATGCTATAACCTTTGCAGATTCTGCAAATCCTGGTATTCATTGTTGACATCTTATAGCTATTATAACAGAAAAAGATACACCACCAACATGCAGATCATTTTTGTAACACCACATAAAAATGCAGATTCAGGTTAGCAGATCCTCTAGCCTCAAAATCTTTCATTGCCTCATTGCCGATTTACCATCTATAAAAGAAAAGGAATCATTGAATAATAGTCCAGAATCCAGATACAATTTCCTTTATACATCACCTAACACGTTGATAAATCTGAATCTTTCCAAACACTTCATAAAGAAGAAAGTTGAATGCTTATTATATTTGAAAATGGCAATTAGGCCATGGCTTAAATGGCTCTTAGAAATGCCTTGCCTCTCTAATTTAACATGAGAAAAAATTCCTATAAATTGTTGCGTCTATGAGAATGCATGTGGTTTTTTTCTATGCACGCTCATGCGAGAGAGAAAAGGACAAACTGGACATACAGTCATCACTCCAGTTGCTGCACTAACACCAGCTTCACCAAATATTGCTGTTGCTGCATCTGTGACTAATGCAGTTGCTCCAATATTCACCACACTGAGAGAAATAAATGAAATACACAATAAGAAATTTTAAAGTCAGACTCAAAAGGTTGAAATTTATTATGGTAATGGTAAGAAAATGGCAGTACGTTGTGCCGATAAGAATAGTTGTCAGAAACCGAGTAACATCACTGCGAAGCATTCGAAACACACCATTTTCAGACTCCTTTTCGGCCAACTCACGCACCTGATAGAGAGTAATATCAGACAACCAATTAGATTGCAAATTTCTATTAGGGTAAACAACATATTTTTTTTTTAAAAAAAAAGCTCCAAAAGAAAGCTAGCATCTTTCATGTATAATTTTTTTTCAAAAGTAAATATATTTTATATATATATATAAATATATAAACAATGGCAGCACTGGTGCACCCATATAAAAAGCTCCCCTAGACCATCCACATTATGGAGAGGATAACCATTAACCAAAACATAAGATCTGCAACCAAATATGGAGTAAGGAATGAATACTATAATGTGTTTCTTGCTCTTGGCTGTCCTTGTACCCTCCCCAAGCAAAGAGCTCAGCAGAGACCGATCAACACACCATCCAATTGATGCCCAATAAACGAGATGCTGGATTCTGTAGCCTTCTACCCTCCGGGCACCATAAGAGGAGGTGCTTATGGGATTCATTATCTTGAAATCAAAGATCTTTTTGTAGATAATAAATCAGCATCCACTTAATTAGCAGACAATGGAAATGCAGGAACAACTTTTCATTTTGAAGCTAACATGCAAAACAAATAAACTGCCATATGATATAAATTATGAGAGCCTCATTTAGCACAATCACAAAGAATGCATCAAACCACCAAACATCAAACACCACCAAGACCTCGCCAGTATTACAAAGTGGAAATACTTTCTAAATCTATTATTCACTAGTCTTAGATGAAGAAATTAGCCTCCTAGTTAACATAGCTTTCCAACATTCGTTTTTTGAAACCATGTTATTCTAGCTGATTAAGAGAAAACACCTCCAATTAGCTATAAGCAAATGTATACCTTCCATGGCCATAATGTCGTAATGGAAGTCTCAGCCATGGAAAAGAACGCAGACAGCCCCAAAAGCGCCGCCAAAACCAAACCTTGCTCCTTGAAAATCTGGAGAACCTGCGAAACTTTAGGCCACGCATTCCTTAGCAGCAGAATACTCTGTCCAAACACCCCATACCCTGCATTCACTGTACCCTCCACTGCAAATACCCTCGTGCATCCAAACACCAAAAGCCCACAAATCATTGCCCCTAGAACGGCTCCCGTTTTCAACAGAACATCCACAGACTTCACTTTCTTGCCCACATCCTCATTTGGCTGAACACCCACATCGTCTATAGCTTCCCCTAGTAATCTCCAGGAAGCTCCACTGTTAAATTTTCTATTTTGAGGGAATCTTGAACACAAAATTCCTCTGAAAACGCCGGGATTTGTAAAACTCGACACTCCACGAAACGGATATCCGTGGTTTTTTGCTGGAATTATTATTGGCAACTTTCTGAATCGCATAGAACTCGAGATTTTCATGCGACCAAAGGAAGTGGGTCGAGAGAGAGTCGATGACAATCCCATATCCATCGAAGACTGTTAGGAGCCTAAATTGAAACGAAATTTGACAATCAAAGCCGAAATTTTGAACGAATTAGTTTAAGAGAAATTGCATACAACCAACAACGAATGAAAATATGGACCAATATGGTTTCTTTTCTTAATTCTTTACTTGGGTTTCTCCAATAGGAAGTGTTCAATGTGAGGCAATGAATGGGAAGGGATTCACTGGTTTTACAGAAGAAAAAAGAGAGACGAGTGCATTTGGGATGATAGATGGCTCAAGAAAAGCCCTGAAGAGAGTGATTGAAGAAGGTATTGGACTTTGAGGTTGCTTACTTCTTCAGCTTCTCGGCCAAGAGGTGAGTGGGGGAATTTGCAGGGGCAAGTGGAAGTAACCTGCTGCCAATTTTGGAATAAGCTTATTCTTTTAGTCTTTACATTTTTAAAATTAAAAAATTTATATTTTTTTTATAAATATTATTATGATCACGTTAATCTTCTATTATATAGCAATTTTTTTCTTATAAATATAATCTTTTATTATATTTTTTATATTTAATATTTAATATTTTATTTTTAAAATTAATTTTTTAACTAACAATATGTTAAAATATTTATTTATTGTAATATTCAAAATTTATTAAAAATATAATATAAATAAAATATAAAACTATTATTTTTTGTCAAACTTTTACTATTACTATGAAAGATCATAAATTTTCGTAATGAACTACAGAGCGGGAGTCATCGAAGATCGGAGGACGGCGGTCCGCGGCTTCCACAAGGTCAAGCTGGTAGAGGTTTCGGGGGCGTACGTGTTCCGGTAATGGAGAAAGATGACGGACGACATCCTCCTGCTTGCACATCACGTTTCACAAATTCGGCACAGAGCTTCGTATCAGGTAATGATATTTACATATATACGCACGCATATAGATTCGATTGCATTATATTTCATAATTTAATGAGCTAGGTTTTCTACTTCGTTGAGAGTTTTTAAGAGTTTGTATTCCTAGTACCAGAAACGACGATGCAAAAAATGAGCTAGCGACGATTCCTAACTATCTGCTCTGTGGTATTAGACCTGCAAGTTGGTTGTGAGGGAAGTTGTGATAAATTCGGTGAGTTGAGGTCGGATAGTTCCCCTCGATGGTAATGGAATCTGGCCTGTGAAAGAGTTGCTTGAAAAGTTATGCATAAGTAGATCACAGATGGATTAACGAATTGCTGTCTCGAGCTTGTTGTTTGTGAGCTCAATAGCTGTGAAGATGATAATGATTCTCAGTTGTCGAATGTATGTTCGTGAAATCATCATTTTAAAAGAAGCTTTCAAGTTAGGAATGAGATTGTAGCTGCAGTAACTGCAACGAAACAAGATCCAGTTGCATTGAAGATGGAAAAACTCTATTTCCCAACGAAACAAATTACGGGAGTCCTGACCAAATCAAACCTGTGTCTAATGCTGAGGGTATTGATACAGTTTGCAGAGGTACCCTTCAGGATTTTGTTCTGGAAAGGACAATAATTTCCTTCCACATTGCATAGATTAGTTGGCTCTAGGGATTTGAGCTCAGAATATCCATTGAAATTTAGTTGTTACTCAAATCTATCACTTATTGATTGTTGAGGTTTGATGTTTTGTCAACCTCTTCAAACCTAGAGAAGTTACCCGAGGAGAGATAGACATCAATAGGGTTCACCAGATCAAAGATTGAGTTGCAAATAGGCAGGCCTTCTTGTTTGTTGTTACTCAAATCAAGAAGCTGTTGAATGGAGAACCTAGAAAATTTTTCAAGCTTTGGAAAGCCGGAGATTTAATTTGAGTAAAGTCGAATTCAAATATGATTCACTATATCCCAGAAACCGATTTCAGGGAATTTTCTTTGCAACTGGAGATTATCCAAAGTGGAAATAATGTTGTTAGCAAAAGGATATTACACTAGTAATTGTGATTGCATTACAATCTCAATTATATACATGTAATTTAAGTGTTAAAGAGAAAAAAACTAAAATTTTCAATTGTGTTTTTCTTTTTTTTTTACTTTAGAATTACTGTGTCTATTGCAAACATAAAGCAGAAATGATACAAAATTCAGCTGTAACGTATTACATAATTAAGCATCTACGGAAGTTTACACTTATTACGAATACATTGCATTCCAACAAGAGATAAGTTGGTGTGGTATTATATGAAGCCCCTCGATGCTATTGATTTCGTCATCATCAATTAAAACTTGTTGTTTGTATACTAATCATCACTTTGCCTTCTCAAAATTGGAATTTGACCTCATAGTGTACTCTGCTACAAGCTGTGCAAACGATGAAGACTTGTCTTCTAGTAATCTGGATGGAGAATCATATTCCTCAATAAGGCCTGCATCAAAACTAAAATGTGTTATATATCCACAGAATCCAAATAACAAAGGAATGATATGGCTTACTGACCGTTACTTAGAAGTAGAACCATGTCGCTGTCAAGAACAGAAGTTATCCTGTGGGCAATTGTAATGACTGTACAGTCAGAAAAGTGTTGCCGAAGAGTAGTCTGAATTAGATTATCAGTTGCTGTATCAACAGATGCAGTGGCTTCATCGAGAACCAACACCTTTACTTCTTTTAAGTAGTACACGCCCCAAGACAGACCAGCTGCCTCTGACCCATACTCCAATTCTCTCCATTCTCCGTAACTGCCATATGATAACTTTATATTGTTAGTTGATATATTTTAATATTGTCAGTGAGGCTAGCATGTTGAGATTAGATACAAAGACAAACCTATGGAGTCTAGCTTTCCGTCCTTCTTCTTAACTTCATCTCCAAGTTGGCACCTATCTAGAGCCTAAAAACAACCAAAACATGTGTTAGCAGATGCTAACCTTCAATTTCCAGCCTCAGAACTGACTTTAGAAGAAACAAAATAAAGAAAAGTTGCTTAATTAAAGACTAAAAACCAACTTACCTCCCATATCTGTTCATCTGTGTACTCTTCAAGAGGATCCAGATTGCTTCGAAGTGTGCCTTCAAACATTGTTGGATCTTGGGGAATAATGCTCAGCCTTGACCGCAAATCATGCAGTCCAATGGTTGAGATATTTATGCCATCTATCACAATATAACCAGCTGTAGGTTCAACAATTCGGAAAAGCGTCTGAATGAGAGTTGATTTACCACTGCCTGTTCTTCCTACAATTCCAGTTTTCAGCCCTCCTGGGAGTGTGCAAGTTAAACCTCGCAACACAAGTGGCATATGTGGGGCATACCGGACCTACACAGTACAAGAACCCAATCATTTGATGAATGAATCAAAAATTGGTCGGGCGAGCCAATTAAAAAGCTAGTAAGTTTACCTGGAGATCAAAGATAGCAACTTCTCCTTGAGCTGGCCAGGAATGGCCTGGTCGATTTCCTTCTATTACAAGAGGTGGTTCATTAGGAATGTTTGTATACTGCAGAACTCTTTCAACTGATATAATTTTGTTCTCAAGATTACAAAGATTCCATATCACCCAAGCTTGCAACATATTTAGATTGAGCCCGTAAGTCACAGCTAAGCCTGCAATGCCTTTAAAAGAAGGGGAAAAACAAACAAAATATGATTTAACATCTTACTTGGTCATTTATTGTAAGCGATGAGGAGGAAGTTTAGTTAGACACTAGTTCAATCACTTACTCGGGTCAATAACTCCCTCTGGAATAGAGATCAAGAAAACCAAGGAGAACACAAATGTAACAGAAGATAGCATATCAAGGCGGAAGCACAGCCATTCCATGGCACCAGCAATATGGAACTTTGGCCGAGAATACCCATCGTTAAGCTTCATGTTAGTGTTACAGAATCTTGTCTCTTGATCAAAGCTCCTGATAGTTGTTGATCCTGAAATTGTTTCAGCAAAATGTTGTATCACAGGGGCTTTGCATACTCCAACCAGCCTTGAAAGCTCTCGTGCTGAAGGAATGTAGTATTGCTGCATAGTTGTAATTAAGCTTGTAAAAATCCAATATCCTTTGTGTGGTACAGTATAATATGCTCATAAATTAAAAGCCTCAAAGAGAGCTTCAATGAGGAAATAAAACATGATATCTTTTGGTACTGAAGCCCTAGATTAACCAGTCTGAGAAGCAGATGAAGATTACCTGGTACCAGATGCAGGCAACAACGACAGGGATAAAAACAATGAAAACCTGCCACGCAACCTGACACATAACTGCAATGATGCCTAGGAGCTGGATCATGGAGAAAGCAAAACTCCCAACTTGATATGGAATGTTCATATCTAAAGCACTTTGGTCTGTAGAAGCCTAAAAGAAAGAAAGAATTAGGATAAGTAAATGAAATCAAATAAACAACTTTTTGCTCATTCTCCTCTTCCCTTCTTTGTCTTTTTCCTTCTCATGCTAATCAAATAGATAACGCAGCTTGATCCACAAATATTGCAATCTTAAGTGATCAATATATACATAATATATATGCACTTACTCTGTTCAGGATTCGTCCGCTTGGAGTGGAATCAAAGAAAGACATGGGGGCGCGGAAGATGCAAAAGTGCATCTTATTGAAGAGTTCAGTCGCCGCTTTGTACCCTTCTGTTACAGGAAGGGTGGCTCTTGCAAGGATGCAAAAAGAACTTCCAACTGCCAAAACTACATACACAATTATTAGCGTGGAGCTCCTGACTGCAGGTTTCATATCTGCAGACACTGGAGTTGCCCAGGCCATCCAGTAGTTGCTTCCAATTTGAAGAATCTGAAAGAGAATCTGAGCCAACAAAATAAAGGGCACGAGAGCTCCTCCATACGCTGTTGTTATATATTTCCAGTAGACAGAAAGCCCAACTCTACCTTTCTCTCTCTCTTCTTCTTGAACAAGTTGTCCTTTTGGTCCAGCCAAATCATCTGCTTTGCTATTCTGAACATCATTGCTTCCTTCATTATGCATATTCCCTTTAGAACTACTCACACCTCAATTATCTTTACTGCTACCTACTTTTTCTGAGTCTGCCCCTTGACAGTCATATGCTGACATTGCTGTCTTATGTGCACGTATGAGTTATGTAAAATCAGTTCCTGAACTAAGAAGATCACTGTTCTTTTCAGCTTGGGCAATCTTTCCATCTTTCATGACCTAACAAGAAGGTTCGAATTTAAGTCAACTGTTATGTAAATGAGTTGAATTGTCTTCGCCAACAACTTAAGTTTATAGGAGAGAACATAATCTATATTTGAACATTAATGGTTCTCCAGGCAAACCAAGGCTGAATACATTGATGAAGCGTAGGCCTGTCCTATCTTATGCTGAAATTAATTAACGGAAATAGGACAGCAACAGGGAATTGAACACTAGATTTCTTATTCTGATATTGTGTCAAATGTTAGAGTTGAGTTGATTTTCCTAAAAGCTTATTCTTATAGTAAAGAGTTCAATTATACATTAGTATCAATGTTCACTAGATTAATATTATGACATCAATATCTTGAATGCAGGACAAAAATGTCGTGGACGTATTTGTAGGGCGTAAATATAAAAGGCGCAGCAAGAGGCAAGACAACAGGTAAATAGGTGGTAAAACTTGAAATAAATATGAAATTCTAATTAGTGTTTGATTTTTAAATAATGTATGATTTTTCATTAGTATTGGGTTCCTAAATAGTATAGAATTTTCCATATTTAAAGTATTTCTAATTAGATTGAGACTAGTATTCCGAATTAAACTCATATTTAATAAATTCAGATTTTTAAGTAGAATTTTCTTAATTAGACTCAAATTCTTAAGACCTGTAAAAATGATATTCTTACTACTAATAAAATAAGTAAGAATTTATCTCAAATTACGAGATTGGAGTTTTTTCTAACGAGATTAAAAGTAGCAACTCTCTTTTAATGAGCTGCAATCTATTTCCACAAAATAAGTTGCTCTCATAATAAGGATAAAGGTCTTAACCCTTTAGTAAAAAATGACTTTGTTGTTAATCGTCCGGTAATTCAATCTTTAATCAGGGAACATAACAAAAATAAAATCAATATGAACTACCTATAAGAACTCAACTTGATGAGTAACATAAACCACTGTTTTTGAACTCAAAAGACCCAGTAGAACTACCAGCACCAAAGTAAACAAAACAAATATGCTTTGGGAAGAAACTAAATTTTTTTGATCACTCACAGGAATACAAAGCGAAGAAAGAAGAAGAGTAAAAGAAGCAATATGAAGCAAAACAGGGTGCACCAGTATTTTACCTTGAATAGATGGGATACTGTGTGAGCATCCAAAGCACTAAAAGGATCATCAAACAGATAGATATCGGCATTGTGGTAAAGCGCACGTGCTATCTGCATTCTCTGCTTCTGTCCACCACTCAAGTTTATTCCCCTTTCTCCTATGATTGTCTGATCGCCAAATGAGAGAACTTCCAGGTCCTTCTTTAGGGAGCATGCTTCCAGAATTTTGTCATAAAGTCCTCTCTCCATCTCCTTTCCAAACAAAATGTTCTCTTCAATTTCGCCATTTTGAATCCAAGGAGATTGAGGAACATAGGCCTTTGTCCCACATACCTTTATGGTACCTGAAATCTTCGGTACTTCTCCCAAGATAGATGATAACAAGCTCGATTTACCTGATCCAACAGTGCCACAAACAGCCACTCTCATGCCATGTAACACTTTGACGTTTATATCTCTCAGGCTTGGATTAGGGGCTGACACCTCCCAAGAGAATGTTCCATTAACCACATCTATTGCTGTATCTGAAACACCTCTTGGGAGTTTCTCTATGACATCAGCCTGTAAGTCATCAAGACGAAGGAAAGATGCAATTCTATCCAGAGAAACCTTTGTCTGAACCATCATTGAAATCGTGTCAGGAAGATTATAGATAGGCTCTTGAAGAATCCTGAAAGTTGCAAGTGCAGATAAGATCTTTCCAGATTCAAATGGGATTCCCAAAAGCATACGAGCTCCAAAAGTGGAAACTGATACAAAAGTTGGTGCTCCCCAGAAAACAAAACTTGTAAGTGCCAAGGAGTATAAGAATCTTTTTAGCCATCCGGTCTCAACATTCCTCAGGTCTACAATGTTAGACAAGAACTTCATTTCCCATCCCTG
>NW_019014680.1:1632098-1646077 GCF_000150535.2 Carica papaya | reverse complement strand
GGATAATTTGCAGTCTTTAGCAAATGTTGCTCACCCAAGTATTATTAATCAAGCAAATATTTTTTCTACAACTTTTAAGAATACAACTTAGAATATTGATACAGGTGCATATGATCATATGACTAGAGACCCTAGCAAGTTACAATCCATTCACGCATCTTCTCAATCCGTTAGATCTACAGCTAATGGAAGTATAGCTCTTATTACTGGAGAAGGATTTGCTATTTTGTCTGATATACTCATTTTGGATACAGTTCTTATTGTCCCATATTTTGAATATAACCTTTTATCTGTGAGCCAAATTACCTTATCTATTGATTACACAGTAACTTTTTGGCCTTTTTTTGTGTATTTTAGGATATTCTGACCCAAAAGATTCCTAGTTATAGTGTTAAATGAGATCAAACTCTTCTACTTAGAATTGACAGAAAATGGATAACAAAAAGTTAGTTGTGCATGTAAAACTAGTAGTGAAGAGAAAGCTCGAATAACTATATGGTTATGGCATAGAAGATTGAGATATCTTTCTTTTAAATATCTTCAAAAATTGCAACCACATTTATTTTTGAATTGGAATGTTTCTAATTTTCATTGTGATATTTATGAACTGGCTAAAAATCATTGTATTCCTTACTTACCTAGTATAAATAAATATTTTGAACCTTTTATTTTTATACACTCTGATATTTGGAGCCATGCTACTTCTCTGTTTAAAGCTTTATATTTTATTACATTCATTGACGAATGTACTAGAATAATTTGGGTGTCCTTACTTGAGAGAAAAAATGATGTTTTCACAGCTTTTCAAACATTTCATAGTTTGGTGGGAACTCAACATCAACGCCAGATTCGTACTTAAGAATTTGACAATGCAAAAGAGCTTGTTGATGCAAAATTTAAAATTTTCTAAGCCAAAAAGATATTCGATATCATACCTCTTGCACATATACTCTGCAACATAATGAGTTGGCAGAGAGAAAAAATAGGCAAATAATGGAGGTGGTAGTGGTTCGTGCATCACTTTTTGGTATGAACATGTCTCGGTTCTATTGGGGTGAGACTGCAAAATCTACTGCTTATTTAATCAATCGGATACCTTCCAATGTATTGAATTTTCAAACACCACAACAAAAGATGAAATCTTTTTTCTCCATTCCACGTGTTCTAAATCTTGAACCAAGAGTTTTTGGATGTACTCTTTATGTTCATATTCTTAAGAATCTCCGAAATAAACTTGATCTGTGTGCAAAAAGATGTATTTTTGTTGGTTATTCTGATTTTTACAAAAGATATCGGTGTTATGACCCTCAAATTCAGAAATTACATGTGATCCTGGATGCTTCTTTTCACGAGGTAAAATCTTATTACTCAGAAAGAGTTCATGTACCTTTTTTTTAGGGGGAGAAATATGATGAAGAGAATGTTTTACAAAAAAAATAGTAGTAAAGGAGATGAAGATGTTTTCCTTGAGGTAAAAAAGATGCATGAAAATATTGAGAGAAGTAGTCAAGAAAATTTGGCTAAGAATGATAATGAACTAATGATTCTTTTTGAAAATATGTTAAAATTATCAGTAGTTGCAGATTTGCCTTTGATAACACAATTAACCGAAGAATCAACTCAGAATGTCCAGAATATTTCACCTCAGGTAATTCCAAATGCTATATTTAATGAAACAAATATTTCTTATGAATTTATGACTCTTAGATATCCACAAAAATCTAATAAAAGTGTTCCAAAAAAGCAATATAAACCTGATCCTAAAGCCAAAGTTAAATATCTTATTAATAATTATGTCTCCACTATAAGTTTTCTAAGTCATATGCACTTACTATTAATCAACTATCCGAAGTTTCTATTCCTAATAGTGTGCATGATGCATTGCAGAATGCAAAGTAGAAAAAGGCAATGAACGAGGAGATGGAGGCTTTGCAGACAAATTCCACATGGGAACTAGCTCCATTACCCAAAAGAAAAAAGACTATTGGGTGTAGATGGGTGTACGCAGTGAAACTTAAAGCAGACGGAAGTATCGATCGATATAAGGCGAGACTAGTTGCAAAGGGGTATACGCAGAAGTATGATCTAAGTGATCATCTAATGCCACCTGGAAGATGAAGCCCGAGTCAAAATTAAAACATTCAATTTGAGTAGTAATTTCCACATTATACAATTAAGTATAAAGAAGTTATCTGAAACCTTTTGACTGATCTGACCAGGACGAGATCTAACCCTTCTAGAACAGATAAGTATGTCACCTTGGTGGAAAGAGCTCCCACCACTCAACCCAGCAGTCCATTTAAGGCAGTAATATGACTCATATTCTGTTAGGATCCGAATATCCCAACAGGTACCCACAAAGAACCCAAAGTATCTGGATTGAAGCATGTGCAGCCTTCAGTTCCTTCGTCCCTACAGAACCGGTCAACAATATCCCCACTCAGTTAAAGAACCGCGCCACTTACAACCACTCCGCAGCAGCAGCTCTCCATAACCGAAGTATCCCTTATCTTTTATTTGAATTTCGTGTTCGTAGAAGTAGAAATATATCCTCATCTTGGAACTCATTTTTGAGTAGTTAACGACCTTCG
This sequence comes from Carica papaya, assembly GCF_000150535.2. The sequence goes on along the minus strand of NW_019014680.1, from coordinate 1,643,486 downwards.
GAGGTTGAAGAAGGCAGTGAATAAACAATCTCAACTTTCTGGTTTCTTTTCTCACCTTAAGTAGAAAAGCTATCTCCTTTTAATCCTTACTTTGATTGGGACCTAACACATTCATCCAAGTGCCATATGTATATTTGCGTCACTATTTTTTTCTCACAAAACAAGCCAGCTTTTTCACCAATTTAATACTTGTCAAATGGTGAGAATTCCTTAGTAGCTTTTAAGTTGTGCGTTGCTAAAGCTTCAGATACAGCAATTATTTGACGGCTAGCAAGCACAAAAGAGCCATTCAAAACAACAAAAACAAGAAAAAGACAACCTTAAATCCAACACCATATCTCCCAAGATACGTCATTCTCACAACCTTGTTATAACTGATAACATAGGGATGTTGTTGGCAACACTTTTGCAATATACAAGCCTCAATACAGATGTCCAATCTGTTCAAACATACAATGATCATCATGTCCTAGAAAGTTAATCTCTAAACCGCACACAATTAAAATGAAGTAGAAAAAAAATTGAGAAAAGACATTAAGATTTAACATAGTTCGGTAAGTGTGCTTACATTTACGGACAAAACTGAAAATAAATTTTTTTTATTATAATTAAATGAGAGAATACATCATTAATAGATTCATAAATCCTTAAATAAAGAAACTATAAGGATTTTTTCTCCCACAAAACTCTTCACGGTATACATAAAATATTTTTCGGGATAAACATAAAATATCATCCAGATTATAGATAAGAAATCCTTGTAATCAACAATAATGATGACTTCTAATAGCAGGACAAATATATGAATAAAAATAAAGTCATTAATCATGCATCATTTTTAAACTACTTAAAGGCTTCCAGTAAAAGAATTAATTTCTGCGATAATTGAGTCGTGTGCTTCTTCACATTCATGTTTTCTGGCAGCAAATTCTTTGACAGTTTGCCTTCTTCTGCAAGTCTCTCTTCTTGGTTGCAAAAACCGACATTTTCCAGTTGTATATGCCATATCTATCTGACAACGAACAAATCAATGTAGCATAACAATAGAATCCACGGCTCCGTCACCAACTTCCATGCCACGGAATAAAGTTAAAAAAGGAATTGCCCTGAATAAGCTCCCCATATCACCAGCCAATGTCAAAAAGAACAATTCATAGCTATAATCACTAGATGACGAACAGAAAGTGAAAAATAGAAAAATCATCATAAAAGAATAATGATATACCTGATTTATGATAGCCTCTCGGCCATCAGAACAGCTGCACCTTTTCTCCAATGTTTTCTAGGCAGTCAGGAAGGAAGGGAATGAAGAAGAGACTACCTCTGTTTCGAGTCTTCGAAACGTAATCTGCCATTGTTGGCTCGCAAATGAAGTTTGCTAAATAAGAAGAACCGGCCATGAACGAAAGAAGACGACAAGAAAATTGGGAGTTGCGATAAAAAACAAGAAGCAGACGTGAGTTGCCTGAGGTTTAAAGCAGTTAATTGAATAACTGGTATAGCCGGACCAGTAGAGATGACTTCAACAAATCTGACTTGGGCCTAGTGATGAATCAAGAAAACTTGAAATTCCTCCGAATCCGAAATTAATTAATAAAAACCAACTGTTCTGCCCACCTAATATATATATATATTATTTTGAATTAAAATCAACATACATATAAATAACATTATATATATATTTACAAAGTTAATGACAGATACCTCCATTTCGTCCTGGAAATTAAGAAGCTGAGAAGCACCAAGGTCATGGGCAAGATGGAGCTTCATGAGTAAAATTGCATCAGCTAATCATTAAGTTATATTATGTTATTGAGTCTTAGAGTTTTGCAAGGTAGGTTTTTTGTTTCTATTTGAATGGCGTTTTGATAGATAGATATATATATTCCTAAAATTTAATCATTAAGAATGATTTTATAAAAGATATCTCAAGCTAAGTTATATTATGTTATTGAGCCTTTGAGTTTTGCAAGGTAGACTTTTTATTTCTATTTGAAAGGCATCTTAGCAGACAATTAAAAAAGAAAACTGTCTGAGATTGATGTCATACTCCATAAGTTGGTTTCATTAAATTATTAGGATTATACTGCAACCCTTATCCTCTTTGATCGATCTTTCGAAATATTCAGTGATGTGCTTTTTTTTTACATAACAAGATCTCGACAAAATATGGTGTACAAAAAACTTATAAAAAAAATTAATAAATGACATAAAAATAAATTGTGGGTTTCTGGACTTACCTATATTTCTTCCAGTTGGCATAATGTCAAGCCTTAAATCTTCTCCAAACATAATAAGAAATTCTCACAAGATTTTAACTCCCTAACAAACACTGGTACAAGCCTCCTCTTCAGACAAATCTCTGTAAAATGAACCTCTGATTCAAAAACAATGCCAAATTATAGCATTATCGATCATTTCCACATAATTAATTGTAAATTAAGACATTATTTACTTATGTTAGATTCGAATAGAGATATAATTAATTTTGTAAATTAAAATAATATTAAATTAATTAATAATAATAATTTTAAATTAAATTAATACACAACTAAATAAAAATAATAAATTTATAATAATTTTAAAATTAAATAAATATTAAATTTTATATGAAAAATCTTTCGACCTAAAAAAAAAAAAATTACAAGTCAAACTTTAAATCGAATTCTCTATCAATAAAAATAAATATAAAATAATCCACTATAGACTAAATTCAGAACAATTTTTTTTGTGTGCAGAACTTACAAGAAAAAGTTAAACAAAATCAAATTTAAACTTCCTTATAAAAGGACAAAATTGCTCATGTCACTGCTGATGTCACCAAATAGAGAGGATGAAAACGACCTTTTTTTTTTTCTCTCTTGGCAGCCACTCAACCTCTCTCTCTCTCTCTCTCTCTCTCTATATATATAATTCTCTTCTCTTTCTTTTTTCTCCCTTTCTTTTCCTCGCAGCCTCTCTCTCTTTTTCTTTGAAATTTTTTTTTTTTTGGTGCAACATACATATATATATATATATATATGAGCTGCAGCCCTAACTCCTTTTTTTTCTTTTAAATTAATAATTTAACTTTTTTTTTAAATGGGTGGCATCTTAAGAATCTCTCCCTCCAACTCATGATATTCATTCATCTATTACTCAATTTTTACTCAATTCTCCTATTTTAATACATTTGATACTTGTCACGAATTTTGGTCACTATATTAACCAAATCAGTCTAAATTTTCTTTAAAGAATTTATTTTCATTGTATTTACCCATTGATTTTGTATTTCTTGAAGGCTTTCTGACTCCCCCTCTTCAATAACTGTAATATACTAAGAATTTAAATATCTGATAGATAAATGATATGTTCTGTTTGACCTTCTAACCGGAGATTCTTCAATAATTTGAAGTAGAGGGGGCTGATCCTCCTGCTAAAGATCATCATTTACATCTACTGGTATTGACACATAATCACTTACATCTCTTTTATTACTGATATTTTTAATTTTAAGAGGAATAAACGTAGGAAAATAAATCTCTTTACTTGTAGTCTTCTCAAATATTTCAAAATTTAATAGGGTCTTGTATTTATCAAAGATTACATCTTTCGACCTAATGACTTTCTTCTTCACTGGATCCCATAACCTGTACTCAAATTTTGTATCTTCATAACCCAGAAAAACACATAAAACTATCATGTCATCAAGCTTCTCTCCTTAGGAACATGCATAAATATCTTGCAACCAAAAACTTTAAAATGAGAATAATTGACATCCTTCCTAGACTATACTCTCAAAAGAATATCAAAATCTAAAAGAGCTTATAGAGATCGATTTATCAAGTAGCAGGCAGTGTAGAGTGTTTCACTCCAAAATGGTTTTGGTATATTAGAAATTTTTAGCAAACATCTGAACATTCTCTAGTATGGTTCTATTTGTTCTTTCAGCAACACTATTGTGCTGAGAAGTATCTGTAACAATCTTTTTATGTCTGATTTCGTACTGTAAATTGTAATTCTCAAATTTTTTTGAAGTATATTCACTATCATTATCACTGCGAAGACACTTTAAAAATATTCATTTTTTTTCTACCATAGCATTGAACTGTGTGAAACACTGTAGAACCTAATATTTTTTTTTGAAAACAAACACTCAAACTTTTCGTGAAGCATCATTAATAAATATAACAAAGTATCTTTTATCACCTAATAATTTCATATGAATAGGACCACATACATTAGAATAGACTAACGCAAGTAAATTCATTTTTCTTTTAGAAGAATTGCTAAAAAAAATTCTATATTGCTTACTATATAAACAATCATCACAAGAATTTAAATTTGTACCTTTGGCAAAGAAAATGAGAGACTTCTTTGTTAGAATCTGCAATCATTTCTCACTCATATGAGCCAACCTCCTATGCCACAAATCTGGCAAAACATGTTTTTTTTTACTGCATTCATAGTATCTCTAATTATCTTCACTTGAGTCTTGTACAGTGTGACAAAATCTATCCCTTGCAACTACAATTGAATCTTTGATGAGTTTCTATTTTCTACCACTGAATGAGTTTTAATAACTATCAAGATCTAAAACATGTGTAGAAATCATATTTAGGCGTAAATAAGGCACATGTCACACATTTTTTAGAGTCAATGTGCAACCAACATCTATCTGCACATAAATATTACCAATACCCATAATATTTGCATAAATGGTATTACCCGTATTTACTATGTCAAAGTTCCCTGCTTTATACATAATAAAGGCATTCCTCCTAGGTGTAGCATGGTAGGATGCTGTTGAATCAACAATTCACTCAGTATCAAGATCAATAACATAATCATGATCATCAACAAAAGAAAGTACAACAAGTTCTTCATTATCAGTTACACTTGTTGTGGTACTATAATCATATGTTTTTTTCTGATTATTATGTTCTCTTTTCTAAATTCTACAGTTTCGTTTCATATGTTCTTCCTTACCACTATGATAACAACTGAATTTGTTTTTATTATATCCTTTAAGATTTATACTTTTACTTCTACCCCTGCTCTCTGTGACAAGGACTCTTGAGGTATCACTGCTCACATCCTTCCTTCTAATTTTCTCATTATAGAGATTTTTTTTACCATAGATGAAGACAAAACACCGTCTGGAGTAGAGTTACTAAAAGACATTACCAAAGTTTTCCAACTATCTGGCAACGAACTCAAAAATAATAATGTCTGCATTTCATCATATAGAGTTTCATAATATTCAATTAATTTATCAAATCTTAGAACTCATTGAAGTGTTAAGCCATTGACTGTCTATCTAGCAGCTTCAGATTCACTAACTTTCTAAAACAAAAGCTTTATTTTGAATATTTTTTCTCTCATACATATTCGCCAATTTTTTTCACAAGTCATGTGCATTGACTTCATTGCTTATGTAGTGATGGATACTGATATCCACCCACTGTCGAATAGTTCTAACAACTTTACTGTGCATTTTTTTCCAATCATCCTCTGATTTTTCAACTGACTTTGCAGTTCCTAATTTAATAGGATCATACTGATTTTATAATAAAAAAAATCTTCCATCTCTGTCTTCCAAATTGAATAATTTGAAGCTATCAGTTTAATCATATTATCTATGTATTCGTCGATTCTAATTTGCACGATTAATTCTGGACCACAAATCAATTAACAAATCAGCCAACCTGCATATGATATCACTTGTTGGGTCTTGAACATAAATATAATTAATTGTGTAAATTAAGACAATCCCAAATTAATTAGTATAAACTATTAATAATAATTTTAAATTAAATTAATGTATAATTGAGTAAAAATAATAATTCTAAAATTAAACATATATAAAATTTTTACATAGAAAATACTTTAGTGTGAGAGAAAAAACAACGGGTCAAACTTTAAATCAAATATACTATTAAAACCAAGTACAAGACAATCCAGTTATGGTTAAATCCAGAACAAAAAGAAAACTTTTCTTTGTGAAGGACTGAAGGAAAAGTTAAACGAAGTCAAATTTAAATTTTTCCACAAAATGACGAAATTGATGATGTCATTGTTGATGTCACCAATGGTAGAGAATAAAAACCACTTTTTTTCTCTTTCTCTAGTCGGCCACTCAACCTCTATATTTATATATATATATATATATATCTTCTCTTTCTTCTCTCTCTCTCTTTCTTTTCCCCCCCACAGCCTCCCTCTCTGTTTCTCGGAAGATCTTTTTTTTTTCGTGCAACACGTATATATATATATATGTATTAGTTGCAGCTACCTAATTCTTTTTTTTTTTCTTTTCTTTGAAATTATTAATTTTTCCTTTTTATTTTCAATGTGCTGGATCTTAACAACTTCAACTACATCAATGCAGAAAGTAGGTAGCTGCAAACAACTTAATGCTTTTTTATTTATTACTGAATAGTCTTATAGGGCTTATTCACCATTTCGAGATTCTACTTAGAAAATAAGCAGTGCGAACTACAGAGTCTGCAAATATTTGGTATACAAGAAAACCATATTAATTTTAATAGATTGTAAAGCTCTTATTTGATAGATAAAGGATGATAGCTGATGGGAATGAGGACAAGATCATATTTCCTTCTCACAGTCACGGCAAAGGCCTCAGTCATGTCTAAATCTTCATAATTCATTCCTCCAGGGAGCTTCCAATCGAAATAATACAACAGTTGTGCCAACGGCGATATAATATTAGGTATTGCAAATGAGATGCCCGGACATATTCTCCTTCCTGCACCAAACGGGATGTATTCGAAATCCTTTCCCTTATAATCAATTCGACTATCAAGAAACCTTTCTGGGTCAAATATTTCAGGCTCACTCCAATACTTTGGATCTCTCCCTATCGCCCACCCGTTAACAATGACTTTGGTATTGGCAGGTATTTCGTACCCCTTGATCACGCAGTCCTCAGAAGATTCTCTTGGAACTAACAGAGGTGCAGAAGGGTGTAGCCTGAGTGTTTCTTTCACTACTGATTCAATAAACTTTAGCTCATGAAGTTCTGTTTCGTCCACGTATCCTTTCGCATCAAATACCTGCCTGACCTCGGTTTGTGCCTTTTTCATCAACCGTGGATTTTTCAGTAGTTCAGACATTGCCCACTCCACAGTTGTCGAGGATGTTTCACTCCCAGCACCAAAGATGTCCTGAAGCAGAAACGAGAAATGTAATTTCAGTCTGAGACTCTTGATAGAACCAAGACATAAACTTCGTCAAATAATTCTCAGCATAGTTCCATACACGTGATTGTTTCATTAAATTTTTTTGTCAAATAATAATGTACTAAAAATTTTAAATGACACAATCACGTTATGAAAATTACCTTCTTCCACATTCTGCTTTTTGCAAAATTAACCGTCCATTCTAATTATTATCTATTTAACTAAATATGTATATGTTGGGTACTAACAAAGATAACTGCTTTGATGTTGTTGTCAGTCAAGGGAAGATCACCATCTTGCTGAAAGTTTAAGAGAACATCAACAAGATCTTCTTGCTCTGGACTCGTTGCTCCAGTCCTCTTTAGTCTCTTTTGTTTGTGGTCATTGAGGATGTCTCCAAGAACCCTATCACTCTCTTTATGCAGATTCTCAAGCTTAAGCCTCAATCCACTCACCAGCTCAAGCACTTTACATGAAGGGTACATATCGGCAAGACAGAAGCCTGATGCTAGCGCCACTCCTTTCTTGACGATGGAAACAACTGCCTCTTGGTCCTTCCATTTACCACCAAAGGCTGCTCGCGATGTTATGCCGTATGTCAACGAAAAAACCTTTTCACTGAGGTTGATAGGCAAACCTTCGCTCAAAGAGATAGTTTTGATTAGACGCGCCACCTCTTCTTCCCTGATCAACCTCAAAGAGTGGACACGTTTCGGGCACAAAAGTTCAATGTTGCAGATTCTTCGCAGTTTCTTCCAATAGTCACCGTATGGGGAAAATATTATGTCTGTAGAATTGTACGCCAGTATGTCAGAAGCAACAAGACGGGGTCTATTAGAAAATACGATGTCATGGTTTTTCAAGACCTCTTCTGCGATTTCTGGAGAAGAAATAACAACGGTTGAGACTTGGCCGAGCTGCACGTGCATCAAGGGTCCATATTTCTTGGCCAAGTCTCTTAGCGAGTGATGGGGGAGTGAGCAGATCAACTGGTGTATGTTGCCTATCAAAGGCAGCTTCCATGGCCCTGGAGGTAGCTTTGCTGCTCTTTTGTTTTCGGCTTTTGGATACTTAACAATTTTCAGAATCAGAAGCAAGAAAAGAAAAGTAAAAAAAGCGGTGGAAAAGAAAGATTCAAACTCCATTGAAGACTAATTTTTATTTTACAGCTATAATATGTTTCAGCACCCGTCTATCTGCAGATTTAAAGAGTCCTTGGGAAGTTTCAGCAGATATGTTTTCTTAAATAATTTAATAAAATAATAATTCTAAAAACTTAACTGAATGAGTACGATACAATCAACATTGATATTTTAACGACCTAATTAAATCATTAAATTAAAAGTGTATTTAATTTTTAATAAAAATATAAGAAATAAAAGTTGAACACTAGAATTCTAATTTTGATATTATTTTAAAAAATTAATAAACTAATCATCTCAAAAATTTAAAGAATTTAATTAACTGTTTAGATTACCAGAGATTTCATATACATTTATATATATATATACACACACGTATATGGATATATATAACAGCACGTAATCTCACATTTGATCCCTTATCACCAGCCAATGTCAAAAAGAACTTGTTGACAACAATTCATTCCTATTATAATGACTAGATAACGAACAGAAAGTGAAAAATAGAAAATCATCATAAAAGAATAATGACATACCTGATTTATGATAGCCTCTCGGCCATCAGAACAGCTGCACCTTTTCTCCAATATTTTCTAGGCAGTCAGGATGGAAGAGGATAAAGAAGAGACTACCTCTGTTTCGAGTCTTCGAAATGTAATCTGCCATTGTTGGCTCGCAAATGAAGTTTGCTAAATAAGAAGAATCGGCCATGAACGAAAGAAGACGACAAGAAAATTGGGAGTTGCGATAAAAAACAAGAAGCAGACGTGAGTTGCCTGAGGTTTAAAGCAGTTAATTGAATAACTGGTATAGCCGGACCAGTAGAGATGACTTCAACAAATCTGACTTGGGCCTAGTGATGAATCAAGAAAACTTGAAATTCCTCCGAATCCGAAATTAATTAATAAAAACCAACTGTTCTGCCCACCTAATATATATATATATATATATTATTTTGAATTAAAATCAACATACATATAAATAACATTATATATATATTTACAAAGTTAATGACAGATACCTCCATTTCGTCCTGGAAATAACGAAGCTGAGAAGCACCAAGGTCATGGGCAAGATGGAGCTTCAAGAGGAAATTGCATCAGCTAATCATTAAGTTATATTATGTTATTGAGTCTTAGAGTTTTGCAAGGTAGGTTTCTTGTTTCTATTTGAATGGCGTTTTGATAGATAGATATATATATTCCTAAAAGTTAATCATTAAGAATGATTTTATAAAAGATATCTCAAGCTAAGTTATATTATGTTATTGAGCCTTTGAGTTTTGCAAGGTAGACTTTTTATTTCTATTTGAAAGACATCTTAGCAGACATTTAAAAAAGAAAACTGTCTGAGATTGATGTCATACTCCATAAGCTAGTTTCATAAATCATTGCCCTGACAGACACTGGTACAAGAGATCTGGAAGTAGAAAACAGAGATCTGGTATGTACTAAACAAGGCCAAATTATAGCATCATCAATCATTTCTACATAAAGACAGTAAGTAGAAAAGAAGTAACCCAAACTAACTTTATAGAAATTAAGAAGAGATGAAATAAATAGATAACTTAGCTCAATTTACAAACATAATCTAGATATTAATTTTTTTTTGGGTATATTCATACAATTTAAATTAAAAATTGCTTACTTATATTAGCTCTCGAATAAGGATATAATTAATTGTATAAATTAAAATAATTTTAAATTAATTAATAAAAATTACTAATAATAATCTCAAACTAAATTGATATATAATCGAATAAAAATAATAAATAGATAATAATTTTAAAATTAAATAGATACTAAATTTTATGTAAAAAATTCTTGAATGTAAAAAAAAAAAAAAAAATTATGTATCAAATCAAATCTATTATCAACTAAAATAAATAAAAAATTATCAACCAAAGATTAAATTCAGAACCCAAAAAATTTTACTTTTGTTTGCGTAGAACTTGAAAAAAAGAGTAAATAAAATCAAATTTAAACTTCTATAGAAAAGTACGAAATTACTGAGTTGATGTCACCAGAGAGAATGAAAACCACTTTATTTTCTTTCTCTTGGCTGCCACTCAACCTCTATATATATATATATATATATATATATATATATATAGTTCTCTACTTCTTCCTTTTCTCTTCTTTTTCTTCTCTCTCTTTCTTTTACGCACAGCCTCTCTCTCTTTTTCTCTGAGCGTGCAACATACATATATATATATATATATATGAGCTGCAACCTTAATTCCTTTTTTTTTTTCTTTTCTTTTAAATTACTAATTTGTTTTTTTTTTCACTGTGTTGGATGTTAACAATCTCTCCCTCCAACCACTCATTTATTACTCAATTTTCACTCAATCCCTTTGTCTTGATGCAGTAATGATCGTCATGAATTTTATTCAATATGTTAACCAAATCAGTCGGAATCTTCTTCAAAGAACTTATCTTCTAGTTCATTGTATTTATTAATTGATTCTGCACTTCTTGAAAGCTCTCTAGCTCCCCTCTTCAATAATTGTAATATATTCAGAACTTGAATATCTGATAGATAAATGATGTATTCTGCTTGCCCTTCTAATATGAGATTCTTCAACAATCTTAGATAGAGGCTCCCTGCTTCCCATGCTCAATATCATCATTTACATCTACTGATACTAACATATAATCACTTCCATCTCTTTCATTACTGACATTTCTAATTATAAGAGGAATCAACGTAGGAAAATGAATATCTTCACTTGTAGTTTTCTCAGATATCTTAAAATATTATAGGATTTTATCTTCATTAAATATTACATCTCTCAACTTGATGACTTTCTTCTTCATTACGTCCCATAATCGGTACTCAAACTCTGTATCTCCATATTTCAAAAAAACACATGAAACTGTTCTGTCATCAAACTCATGTCTCTGTTTTATTATGTACATGCATAAATGTCTTGCAATAAAAAATTTTTAAATAAGAATAACTGACATTCTTCCCGAACCATACTCTAGGAGGAATATTAAAATCTAAAAGAGCTGATGGAGATCGATTCATCAAGTAACAGGCAATGTAGAGTACTTCACCCC